>ML108323.1:0-98989 GCA_003697995.1 Taxidea taxus jeffersonii
CTGTAGTTTCTTTTCTTAAAAAAACTTAAAAGTGACTTTTCAATTTTCCATTATAAATGTGTCATTTTGTGTGAGGAAAGAGTAAATTCTAGTAATAATTTTAAAATAAGAACTTTGGTAATAAAAAAATAAGAATACGACTCTGACCAACAGTCTTCCACGGAATGGGAAGAAGAGAAATTCCATTCTTTCTTTCTGCTTTAAATAATTCTTCTCTCATTAGTGTGTCAACAGTGTTGTGTTACTCAACCAGGGGTCTACAGATATGCTCGTAATGGTCCAAAAGTTTTCTTGTAGGATAGTTTAATTCAGATTTCTAATGTCAAAAATAATCCTACAAATTATACCTGAGTGACCACATCAAGCCAAACACTGCCAAGGGATTTTCAGCACACTGTGTCTTTGTCACAGGTAGTAAGAAAAGACTAGCCTTCATGATGATGATGCCATTTTGCCAACTAAGGCCCTAGTGACCTGACATCACACTGTAGGAATGAAGGCTTTCCTGTTCTGTGTAAGGAATGGAAGAGAGTGGTGTAGGCAATGAATCATGCCAAACTCAAAAATTTAAAAGAACTTAAGCATAGCCTCTCCATATCTGTGATGGGTTTTGGCTTGACAAGCAACATCTACAATAAACTTACACTGTTAATTTGAACTTTACAGTGTTTACACTGTTATTTATATTTAATTTTATAAATTCATTGAGTTTTATAGTGATTTAAGAACCTTAAGCTTTTATTAGGAGTTTATACTTAGTTTTATGTATATATGCTTAAGTGGCATAATAAAAATAAAGTAAACATTGGGTGTTTATGAGAATTTTTTTCTTTACAAGGGGTTCATACATTCAAGATTGATAAATAACATACTGTGTAAGCTCTGACTAGAATCGAATTTTAATTTAATTTAATTCAAGTATTTTAAAATCCTTTTTATATTCCCAACACTGGGCTAACACTCTGGGTAATACAGAAGACATTTCCTATATAATCTCAGTACATGACGGGTTTACAATTTTGAAGATGCTACCCATAAAAATATTAAGTAACAATATAAGACAGCACACGATTCCATGCTTAGAGTTGTTCAGACAGTAAGTTCCTTGGCGGTTAGCTCAGAGGAAAAGCCCCAGAGGGCCGGAATTGGGGAGGGAGAGCCACCAGGGAGAGTTGGGACTTGAATTTCCAGTCTTGAAGGAGGGGCAGAAAGGATTCCAGCTAGAGGAGTTTCATGGGGGAGGGGAGATGATGAGGGGGAAACTCATCTTCCCTGGGTTTGTGAGGGGCTGGAATGGGGGACTGTGCGTGGCCTTGGGGCAGGAGATAGACAGCTGTTATACGTTTTTTTATCACGGATATAACAAAAGTGCTATTTTGAAAGATCCTGAGAGAAACCTTGACATTCTCACCACACGCGACACACTGTGCTAAACTTAAACAAGTTCTCTCAATTCAAGATGGACTCTCCCCACGAAAGAGACCCCAGCTGTGACAACAATCCACATCTGAGAATCTGGACCATGTCTGATTGCCTGTTATGCTTTGGTTGGACAAAACAAACAAACAAACAAACAAGAAAATGACAGGGGAACACATAATAACCAACTCAGAGCTGCCAGCAGTTCTTGGTTGAGTCCCTGTCATTCCAACAGCGCTGGGGGCCCTGCACTGCCTCAGGACAGAAGAGTTACAGAGGGGTGATGAATACAGAAATGTGAGCCTGGTAAGAACTCCCTCAGTAAGAACAAAACTAGAACAGAACAGGCAGGGCATGGGGTGTGTGTGTGTGAGTCTGTGCGTATGTGAATGTGTGTGTGTGCTTCGGGGATTCAGAAGGGTAAGACTATTTGTCTAGCTTGTCCCTAGAGCTCAGCTGGTGTCCTGGATGTTTCACTGTTTATCTTCACAGGCTCACCCAGACGCATGTTGTGGTGGTAAGCCCAGCAGCCAGAAGAGCCTGGGTTTAAACGCTAACCCTGCCTCTTTCTAGCTCTGTGACCTTATACAACTCACTCAACCTCTTTCTACTACAGTTTCCTAGGCTCTAAAATGCAGGCCATAGTACTTCACAAAACTAGTGAGAGGAGGAAGCAAGAGCTATCTTGTGAACGCCTGGTGTACGCATTCATTGGCCTTCTGCTGATGGCTTCCTTTCTCGAAGTTCTGGGGGTTCCACATGGAGGAGTGAGGCAGGCACTAATCTTGGGCTGATGATGGACAATACTGGGGCAAAGAGGAGGGCCTCACTGCACCATTCACATTCAGCCCCCTGAGAGCAGCACACTAGGTTTATGGGAGAGCCCTGAGAGTAACCACTGGGTGGCAAACAGGGCCCCAGGCTGCCACACAGTCACAATCCAGAGGTGAGGGCCACAGAGAGAGCCCAGACGTGAATGGAAAATGGCATGGCACAGGGATAGGGACCTGCTTAGGACAGCCACACAGAGAAGCCACTGTGAACTCCTATCCATGGATATGGCTGTTCTGTCCCTCAATTCCTTTCCTCTCAAGCTACAGGACTGTGAAAAGCACAAACAAGACAATCTGAGATCTGGAGCCAGATAGTGGGGCCATGTTGTGGGGACACTTGCCTACGGAGGAGACGTGAAAAGCAAGAGCCCCCATGTTGCCCAGAGAAGTGAACTCATAGCCACGTGCTCAACCCAGATAGCAATCTCTCTGCCACTGAGTCTAGCACTCCCCCAATGGGAAATCTATTTCTTTTACATTTACTCTATGCTCTCTCCCCTACAAGCAGCAGCTCAGAGCAGACCTATATTCCTTTGCCCAGCTCACAGTCTCTCCTCCCCCTGACTTTGCCTGTCTACAAAAGGTGGTTGATTTTATATTCTGTAGTCCTTCATGTGGCCCTCAAATTAGCCTGATTAAAGACTAAGTTTCTGGTACCCAAGATAGAGCTTAGAGCAAGTTCTTCTGTTAGACATAAATGGACTTTTACATATGTTCACTTGGACTGACAGATTATAACTAAAACATAAGAGAGCTTTAATGTCCACTTCAGTACTTCTGGGAACCCACTGGAGAAGGAACAGGTAAAATTTCCAACCATGGGAGTGAGTGAAGATGCTCATTGCTTCAAGGGGACAGATTTTTTTTAAACACCCCTTCTGATTCACTATCCTTCCCAAGCACAGTTCGAGGATTCCAATCATTCCAAGTGGGAGTGGAAATTTAGAGTTTAGAGTTGGTCAGGGGAGGACCTCCCCAGCAAGAGTAACCCATCAGTCCTTTGACAGCGATGACTGACAGTAAATCTCACATTAGATTTCAAGCATAACTTGGGCACCAGAATCCAAACTATTCAATTATGAGAAAGGTGCGCCAGCCCACTTTGTAGCAGGCCTGCAGGCTTCAGCTATAGAGGGGGCACAGATGACCAGATAAAAAATTAATCTCTTTATCAAGTGGATTTAACTTAGAGAAACCTCAGCCCCCAAAGGAGATCATTCCATACAATCTTTAATTCAGCCAACATTAATTGGATATCTCCTGGTGCCTGAGCAGCACTGAGCTATGTGTCACTATTTAACAGTAACTTAGTTTAGCAATTAGTGTAAAGTAAGCTTGAATTGCTCATCCAGCTGAGTTTAACGAATGTTCCTAAACCCCTTTCAATTCGGTATACTTATCACGTTCTCAATTCATTAAACCAGCTCTTTGCTGCACGGTACACATCGCTCTGTTCTTCTTATCTGGAGGAAAGGTGAATAAATGGTTGTCCCCAAGTTCTTTGAGTACAACATCATCTTATTTCCATAAGGGTCTTCTAGAAGAATGGGCATGAACTTCTCCAAAATATCTATGTATGTATGTGTATAGATAGATAGATAGATATCTGAAGTTCATATGTCTGAGAGGCCTCATCCATTACCACAATACCCACGTGACACCTGTCCTTCCTGCCCCCAAGCTGTCCAAGTCAGCAACAGAAGACATGCTTCTTTACCTCCTTTGAATGGGCTGGGGAGAAAGTAAGTGACAGACCTAAGGAGAAATGAGGGGAAATCTCAACTCTACCCGTCTTCCTTCTCAAAGTGACATCTGTGCTAGATTGAGTGGAAGGTGAGTGGGAAGAATTTCTGCTGCACAGGAGTGCTGGAAGAACCAGAACTCCACGGCTGTCTCCCTGCCTCTGTTACACTTTGTTGTGCCAGTCCCCAGAGTCAGCATGATTTAAACCCCTTCGCTTCTCTGTCTGCTGCCTACATGTCTCTGGGAAGTAGCTCTGGGGTGAAGGGGAGAAACGAGCATAGAGAGAGGTAAAAAGCTGTTTAGAAATGTGACTTTGAATATATTAAGCCAGCTTTTTCTGCATGGAAGCAATCTCTGAAGGACAATGATGAGGGCATGGGGTGGGGGGCGGTTTGGGGGGTTAGGGAACAAAACACATTGGCCATGCACTCTGGAAGATCTAAACTCTAATTTAGCTAGAAGACTTAATGATTTTAATGATTTGTTGTGATCTCAAAACAACAGTTAAGAGATAAATCCACACCATTAAGACTATTATGGTGTTTTGCTTCATTTAGCAAATGGTGGTGGGTTGAGGGGCTTGGGTTGGATTTTTGAGGTTGTTTTGCTATGAAGACACCCACACTTAAATAATAAAAATGAGCTCCTGGGGACCAGGAGCAATTGGCTCCCAAATCCTTTGCTGGCAGAAATGGAAAGATGTCCTTGAAAACTTAACCCAAAGTTTGCTTAAATGCCTTTTCTGTGTATTCTGGGCAGAAAGCAAGCTAGCACAGAAAATTGAAAGTTGATTGTTTTTCATCTTGGCTTGAGACCCCAGTCCAGAGGAAAAGATACGTAGTTCCTAGTGTCCTAATGCTCTGGGGGAAAATCTGATCATGCTCCTAGAATGAAGAGTCGAAGCCCGTTCCCATTGTTATGTACAGAGTGAAAGTCTGATGTTTACATTATTTTTTATGTGGCAAGGCCCCAGAACTCTCAAAACAATAAAACAGTACACTTGGCTATTTGGAGTTCTTTATTAACTACCACTTACACGTATCTATAGTACAATGACCATCAAAATTGAATAATGATTCCAAGGCACTAAATATATTCTGAAATGCTTCTAAAGACATCAGCAAAAGCCCCTTCACACAGTCTCTTTTTTTTTTTATCGTTTTGCTTTTTACTGGTTTTTGCCTAAAGATACTGCCTTTCCTACAGCCTTATCAAGTGACTTCACTGAGAAAATTCTAGAAAACTCTAGGACTTCATGCCACTGGTGACACTGCCTGTAAGCAGGCTGTTTATCCTCCATTCTCCTTAGCCTTTCCACTTCCCTAACTCCCTCTTACTCCCCTCCAGCTCTAATGCTCACGCTACCTCACTGTATCATCCTCTACCCTACTTATCTATAGATCCTTAGATGGATGAACCCTCCTCCTTCCTTGATGACTTTCGCTCCCAGTTCACCAATATTCTGAGTGCAATACAATTCCTATCACAACCCTTCATTATTTCAGTATGCCTGAGGATGATCCTTTCAATGTCCTGGCCTTTCAGTTCCATGACACCTTCCCCTCCCCAAGCTCCCTCAGCCACCCAATCCCATGGTCTTTTCGTAGACCCTGTCATTACCAATAACTGTGCCCCCTTCTTAACATCAATTTTAAGCATCCTATTGTCCTACTGGGAGTTATCTCCTAATACTCTCCATCTTGATTACTCCACTTCCTGGCCATTTCCAGAATATTCCCTAAACTCAAGAAATGTATTTTCTTTTCTTTTTTAAATTTTATCTATTTATTCGACAGACAGAGATCATAAGTAGGCAGAGACAGGCAGAGAGAGAGGCAGAGAGAGAGGAAGGGAAGCAGGCTCCCCACTGAACAGAGAGTCCGATGTGGGGCTCGATCCCAGGACCCTGGGATCACGACCCAAGCCGAAGGCAGAGGCTTTCACCCACTGAGCCACCCAGGCACCCCAAGAAATGTATTTTCTTTTAAGGATCTGGGCACTTGTCAGTTCATCTGCCTGGAACACACTTTTCCCCAGATAGCCTCATGGCTTGGACGACCAACTCTTTAAGGTCCCTCCTATGGGCTATCAGCAAGCTTTTCCAATACTCCATTTAAGATAGAAAGTCCCCCTTTCCAAGCTCTTCTTATTCCTGCGACTCCAGTTTTCTCTTAACACTTTTCACCATTTGCAGTATTACGTATTCTCTATTTATTCTCTTATTGTCTGCTTGCTTCTGCTGGAATGCAAACTTCATGAGGGCTTGTTTGTTGATCCAGTGTTGTTTTCCTGGTGCATTTAAGAGTGCCTGGCACACAGTGGGCCCACACAACTCATTGATTAAATAAATATCTGTCCAAATGAATAACTACATTAAGTGTTTACTAAAACTTAATGATGTATCCAGAACTCTGCTACTTTCTGTAGGAAAACAACAGCAGCAACAACAACAGCAGATATTTGCTCCCAGGTCATTTAGTTAGGTACCAAGATTGCCATCAAACTATATTTCAGTGTCTTTTAGCCCACGGAACTGTGATGAAGTTTAGCCCATAGCAATGGCCTGCAACTTCAACCGACAGGGAGGTGTTTGATAGGGTTGCAGAAAAGAATCTCTCAGTTTGGAATTTAACAAATGACGGTTCTCACTAAAAGGAACAAGATAAAACCTTCACCTTCCTTCTAGAGCACCAGAGAAGGTATGAAGAATGCTGAAGGTATGGCAAGAGACCACCGTGAGCAGATAAAATCCACACAGATGAGAGGCAGAGAGAAGGAGAGAGAGAGAATGGGGAGAGTGAGCACATTCCTAGGGGACCACTGAGAGCAGTCAGTGAGCACTGTGTGCAGCTTGCTGGGGAAATATAAAGTTTCCATAAAAATTAATGTAAACCAACTGTGGAAGCCAACACAGACAGGACTTTGTAATAAGGGCTCTCAGAGGAAGGCATCAGCCATCACAATCCCAGATGTACCAGGACTAATTCTCACTGGGAGACAGAGAAAAAAATAAAATGAACCTACGTACCTAAGACAGAGCAAAAAAGGAATATCCAATCTGCCCAAATTTGAGACTCTTCTCTTGACCACACAATAAAAGAATCTCAAGTTAATTGGCTTAGTGAGAAGGGGCAAGAGTTATTATTAAATTTACACACTCACTGCTTCTATAGGTTTTTTCAAGTGCTATCTAGGTTAACTGTAGAAATCGCTATATGATTTCATGCTACAGTATAGTAGAGTACAGATTCAGCCATTCTAAATGGATACTTGGTCCTGTTCTCTCTTTCATCTATTTATTCATTTATTTAAGAAGTGTTGAGTACCTGTTGTTCCCCAGGCTCTATTCCTCTCTGTCCTCTGCTCTCCTGAAGCTTACATTCGAAGGGGAGGAGACAGACAGCAAATAAATCACTCAGCATTTACAAAGTCTATCAGGTCATGGTAAGTGCTATGGAGAAAACCGGGAGAAGAGGAGGAGCCAGTAAAGCTAGGTGGTTAGCAGATCACATGGCTTGGTTTGAGAAGGTCTCACAGGGTGACACAGAGCAAACCCCAACAGACGTAAAGAAGGTGGCTATTTGGAAATCTGCAGGAGAGGCATTTCAAGTAGAAGAACCATCAAAGTCAACATCCTGGGGTGGCAGCAGGCTTTCTTTATTTGAGGAGCAGCAGAGATGTTCACATCACTAGAGTGTCAAGCAGTGGGGGGAGTGGGAGATGAAATCAGAAAGGTAGCCATGAGCTTGATCAGATAAAGTCTTCCAAATCATTGAAAGAATTTTACCTTTGACTCTGAATGCCACGGGAAGACCATGCAAGCTTTTGAAGAGACGACATCAGTTCAGTTTTATTCTGAGGACTGTGCCAAGATGTGCTGTGTTTGGGTGCAGAGGGAAGGCAGAGCTCAGGAGGCCCATCAGAGGCTGTTACAATAATTTCAGAGAGAAGTGACAGCTGCTGAAAAGCTGGTGAAAAGTGACTGCATTCTAGATATAGTTAAAGATTGTACCATAGATCAGCAGGTAGATTGCATAGAGTTAGGAGAGAAAGAGAGGATGGAGGGAAGCTTGGGAGATCAAGGCTTTTAGTCAGTTACTAGAAGGATGAGATTGTCATTTACTGAGATGTGGAGAAGGCTAGAGGAGGAACAGGTTGGGGGGGAGCAGTTGATTTTTGGACATATTGTATTTAACATGCTGATTACACATCTGAGCAGAGATGCACAAGTCTGAAGTCCTGAGACAAAGAAACTCCCTCCTGTTCCTTTGACAATAATGTATGCTAGCAGCTGGCTTCACACAATCTATAATAATCAAGATTCTGAATTCTGCGGTGGGCAAAACCAGAGATACTGCACTTCTTCAAGTATTTTCTCGTCAGCTTTCTTTCTGCCAGGGTACGATTCATGTGGCAAATATTAAGTACTAACCTGTGTGACACCGACCGTAAATGTCAATGAGGGTAGAGCAGAAGGAAGTCAGTGGGAAGCTGAGTCACCGAGAAAAGCTGAAAGAGGATGTGAAAGGCAGATGGTCTGGAAAGCATCACCAGGGGCATAACGGGAATTTCCTAGAAAGGGAAAAACTGAAGCCAAAGGGCCGGGTTGAGGAAGACTAAGGTGCAAAGGAAGATAGGAAGAAATGCCCCCAAAGAAGAAGGGCTTTCTCTCAGTCTAGCACTCCTGTAGACTCTAGGGCATGACTCACAGTGCCAATGAATTTTTCAGGCAATTTCTAGAGAAACGAGGCCTTTAAGAAGGAAAAGATAAGCACGGTCTTCCAAGAAAACAACAAATTAACAGGTTCATATTTTTATAAATATGAAAATGATACACTTTACTATTATTCTCAAAATGACAAAACTTCTACCTCCAAAACTGATCTGAGATCGTGGCGGGAGAGTTTGAGAACCTGACTCCATGAACAAGAAAGCCAGAAAGCTGCCAGTTAGCATATATGAAGGATCGACATTGACCACAAAAATAGTACAGAGGGGTGACCCAAGTGCGGAGGCCGGGTGTGTGTGTGTGTGTGTGTACAGAGGAGTGATATATTCATATCTGGTAGCGTATATTATTTAATAAACACAATTATTAAAAGATACTAGATAGTTCATGGACTTTCAAAGGCCAGAGAACCAGCCTCAGAAACAGCATCTTTGGGAAAAATTAGGCCACAGGAACAAGCATGAGAGTGATGCCACGGCCACAAAGCCGAGAAGTTGGGCGGGTGCAGCCAGGCCCCTGGGGAGCTCGGCATCCAGCTGCTGGGTGTGGGTGCACTGCCTGGGAGACATATGGCAGAGAGCACTTCCCTCTCCTCACATTTTCTTCTGAATCCAGGACTTACATGGGTCTCCGCTCATGAGCCTATGTCAAGCCCTGCCCTGGATGCAGGGGAGACTGGAAAACCAAGCTCTGACTTTCACTTTGCAGATAGCAGGCAGGAAAGGTAGGGGAAAGAACATCTGCTCAAAGATGCTGAACATCCATAAAAACTACAAATGTCCAAAGAAGGGGACAAAATCAATCCCATCAGGACACGGGAGGACAAGGGGAAGTGCGAGAAAGGAGGAAGCAGGATGACGGCAGGTGTCTCTTGGTGTCTTGCTGTGTTTATGTAGGCTTGGAATGAATGAACACATCAGATCATGAGGATAACAGGGGAAGGGAGAATGCCAGGGACCTCTGTGCCATTCCCCGCCTCCTTTAAACTGTTTCTGTAAGGATCAGGACCATAGCCATTCCATTAGGACAGGAAGTGTGATCCAGGAGCTGTAGGACTTGAGGGCTGGCTTTACCTGGCGACTCTCTGCCCAGAGGGACTAAACACAGTTCCCGTTTCTTCCTCTTCTGCACTTTGCAGGCTGGAGAGGCAAACTGCAGGTGTTACAGACAAAATAAGGAAGATTAATTTCCCCAGGTTGTCAGGAGCGCTGATTTTATAGCTCTATCAGCCCGACCAAAGAAGGAAGCTTGTGCACCTCACTTCCAGAAATCCTAGCAAAGAAATCATCGCAGGTAGGATGGGGACATTAGGGATCAGAGAGCAAGCCTCCATAACACCTCCCCATTCTCCAGCTCCCTGGGAGAGGGCCGGGCCCCTAGGAGGAGAGGAGCACAGGCTGTCTCTGCAGCTTGGAAGCAGGGGAAGGGATGGCAGAGAAAGCTGCTCTGATCTGGGAGGTGGTTCTGTTGCACGACAATGAACTAGGCCAAGGGATCCTCAGGGACACACAGGAGAAAAATCACTCTGGAAAGAGGAGCGGAGCCTAGGTGAGCAGGGTAGCAAGGACGTGGGCAGATTGGGAAGAGGCTGAAGCAGAGGAGAGCAGAGATCCTTAAAGGCCGGGGAGAGGAAATTAGACTTCATGCCGGAGGAAACAGGGAGTAACCTAGGTTTTCATACTGGAAGAGAACCGGAGTAGAACAAACATTAAGGAGGATCCTGCTGTAGCGGACTGGAGAAGAAACCGCAGAATGGAGAAATCACTGGAATCCCTGGAAGGCTGATAAGGCCTTGGGTAGGGTGGACACTATGAGGGTGGAAAAGAGGCCACAGGGGCACCTGGGTGGCTCAGTCAGTTAAGCAGCTGCCTTCCACTCAGGTCAAGATCCCAGGGTCCTGGGATTGAAGCCCCACATCCGCTCCCTGCTCAGGGTGGAGTCTGCTCTTCCCTCTCCCTTTGCCCCTCTCTCTGCTTGTGCGCTCTCTCCTTCTCTCTCTCTAATAAATAAATAAAATCTTTAAAAAAGATTTTTAAAATCTTCTTTTAAAAAGAATAAGAAAAGAGGCCACATACACATTTCAAAAAATAATGCAAGGTGGCTGTGGGAAGGTGGCCGTCTAGAACAATTAGAAAAATGGCTCCAGGGATTGAAGAGCCCTGGAAAGACAGGAAGCTGAAGGGACTGATTGTCCCTCCCCCTCACGGGAGGAAAAAACCTGGAAAATGATAGTGCTGAGTTTGAAGTGGTGGTCAAACCCCAAGTTTTATTTGCAAAATTAAGGTGTTGTGCAGGCGTGGATGGAGTCCAGGATGGAGGACGGTATCGTGCGCAGCCCACCCTGGCTCCCAGACTGGCTACGTGTGCCATCCTTCTTCCTCTGAGCTCACGAGCCTCCCTGTGGCATTCCTTTCCCCCTTCCTTTCTTGTGGAATTATTTCTGGCTAGGAACCTGGTAAAATTATTAAAATGGTTAAAAGACAGAAAGATCCAGAGACTCAGAAAACGTCAGCCATTTTCTCCCAGATCACATGGGAAATATGTGGGGGAGAGATATCCTAGCCAGAATTCCTTGATCTTTTAAAACCCCCTTTTATGAGATCGCTTGGCAATCGATACAATGTGCTTATTATCTATACAGTAGTAAGAGATGTGGAGAGAAAAGGGTTCTTTTGGTCCATTTCTGTGGGGATGAAGTACTTCAGACCAGAACCGGAGTCACTGCTAAGGAGTCCCAGACTGGGAACAAAGCTAGGTCAATGAAGCATATATTTAATTGTCTGCATCTTGTTAATTGCACAGTTTGCTTCTGGAAGTGCTGTTGTTTCCTCATTTACAGGGTCAGAATTGCTCACTGGACTAAGTGATAGAGCCTCTATTTCCTGATATGTCATACGGTCACCCCCCCCCTCCATTGACACACAGTGGTCCTCAGAGGGGTCCGCATTGTGTTCACTTGCCTTTTAGCTGCCCATCGGCCATGGGTAGAGATTCCAACTTTGCTTGAACACAAAGCCATCTGTGTGAGGTGGTCAGTTGGTTCGGTTGGCCCGCCGTCAAGGCTATCCATCTCCCAGTTAGCCTGGACTAATGTAAGTGTTCAGTAAATGTTTGTTGAACTAAAGAAGAGGGCCCCGTGTGGCAGGTATTGGGCTGAGAGCATTGCACACCTTGACTTGTTGAATCTTCATGAGAATCACATAAGGTAGTTTCTAAATTTTTCAGTTGAGAAGATCAAGACCCTGAATGATTGCTTAACTTGTCTGCAGTCCTACTCCTAAATAAACTGAACTTTGTCTACTCCAAAGACACCATCCTTCTACCATCCCAAGTCACCTGCCGTGCTCCCGGTCAGATTCCCTTTATCCAATCAATGTAGATAAATTTGTCTCTGATGCTTTCTACCCTTTGTGGAAGTTTAGAAAAGGTGCAAGTCTGTGCTCAAAAATACCCTCATGGACAAGTAGAAAGAAATGCAGTGTGGCCCTGTAGCTGATCCAAATCATGACTGGTCATGTCATAATTTCCTCTGAAAACCTGAAGATCCTTGTGTTTGAGCACTTATTTGACAACCGAGTGGTAAACAGCTAGCTAACCAGCAGTTGGCCTAACCGGAAGGTTAAGATCAAAACAAAATCGTCCAAACATCCTGATACTGGATCTTTCTGATTTAATCTTAAGTTTCCAAGTTGGGAAGAGACAAATGAGACTTTACTTCCATTAGCCCAAGTTATCTGAAACAAATCCCAGGTAGGGGCTTTGAAGAAAGAACCTAACAGACTTCTGGTTCAATTCTCAATAACTTCCTCAAGATCTTTCTTGGAAAAAATTATTTTATGATCATTCATGTAACATTACAGCACCAAAGAAGCTCTACACAAAAGAAAGCTTAAAAGAACACACAAAATCCAGCCACTCCAGTAAATAGAGCGATTTTCATTTATTTCTATTCAGAGCTTGCCTGTTCAAAAACATAATTTTATATAATTTAAAACAAGGTACAGGTACAATTTCATTGTTTAACATAAAATTATATAATAAATATTTTCTCTGCTGACAAATAAACCTCATATCTATCATTTTAATCTCTGTAATATAGTATTATATTGCCTGATATTGTCATTATTTAACCATTCCTATACTACTCAAATTGTTTCCAATTTCTCACTATTATAAATAATGCTACAATGTACCATCTTCATGTAAATGGCAAGTTCGTTCTTTTAAGATTACTTACTTAAACTCTATTCCCAGAGGTGGGATTTACAGAGTCAATTTGGTATATGTATTTTAGAGTTTTTTATTCACCTGAGGTGTTACTTTCAAAAAATAGTCTACTAATGTAACACTGCTATCATTTGAATGTATGTAATAATTTCACAAAGATCTCACCCTGACTCTCTATTCTCTCTCTCTTTTTCTTTTCTTCTTCAGATCTGCTTGGTATAAAACCTCATTCCATTTTTCAACTTTGGATCCATCCACGTGGACCTTCACTCTGACCACATATTTCCCCGAAACTTCTGGCTTCATTCTCTTTTCCTTACCAACCCATACTTTAGTCTGAGCTCCTTCAATGTGGTGGGCATTGTACTAGATGCATAGAAATAGAGCAGCAGAGAAAATAGGTTTTCTGCTCTCAAGTACCTTTCAGTCTAGGTAGGGAATCAAATAAGAAAGGAAAAAAAAAGGAAATTATAATGCCACGTGAGAAAGCTTTATTGCAAATAAGTCAAGGCACTAAGAGAGGACAGTGAGGGAGGGGCCAAACAAATACTGGAAAGGAAGAGAAGGCTGCCCATCAGAAGTCACCTCAAATTGAAATGTGATTTCAGTTGGAAGTTTAAAAAGATGGAGTATGGAGGGTGTAATGGGGGACCGAAGAGAGTGTCCCAAGTAGAAGCAAATAACAGGGACACACACTAAGAAGCAAGAGAGAACAAGCCTGAGTGCAGAAAGAATACTTTACTCAGCTAGTCAGCTAGAGCATCCTGATATCAAATATGGGAGGGCCCATTGCTCCACCTCCCACCCTACCCTCCTGATGCCATCTCCATCTTACAGTCCCTCTGCGACCCCGTCCATTTTCTTCCCACACTGCAGCCTCCGCCAACTCCCCACTGCTCTAACAAAGGGGGAAATGGAAAACCTGTGTTGCTCCTGGGTTGATATGGAGTGATGAGCTGGGAAGTGTGTGGCTGGGCATATTTTTCTTTATGTGTTGGAACAGAACAGAGATGCATAGATAAGCTGTACCCAGCACACGGCAAACCCAGTAGTGGCTATAGTCTGTCTTGTGTCTTCCCCCCAGGCAAGCCCCTCAATTCATTTCTTCAGACATCACTCAGAAATTGCCAGAGTGGTTTCCCACTGTCAGATTGCACTGCAGCCTCGTGCCTCTCTTCACTACAAAGGGAAAGATTAGCCAGAGACAGAGAGAAATGGATTTATGGTGCTGGGGAAGTTAAGCACACACTGTGTGAGAGTTTCATTTCCACTGAATTAGAAGCTGTGGCTCAACATGGATGGCACAGTGATGCTCCTCTAATAACACAAAGTAAATAAAACATGAAGAAGTCCTTTCATCTGCCTTGGGGGACCTTCATGTACACACGCTCTTTCTCCATCCTGCCTAGGAACATCGGGTGGCCCCTCTTGGGATGGCTTTCATGCTACCCCAAAGCTCCAAGGATTGGCCTCACCTTTAAATAAAGGCATAGAATGGTTGAATTCCTTGAGGACCAACTCCTGAAGCTTCAACAAACCCGAAGTTTCATTAAGTCCCGAGAGGTGGGGAGAGCAGGCGACACAACAAGCTTATGGCAACTAAGGTTGACTGAACCCTGGTGTAATAGCTGCTACGTGAGGATAAAGGTAGAATAGTGTCCGTCTTGTCTGGCTGCCACACTCCTGCTGGGCTTTCACAGCTTTCGGAGATTCTACACAGAGCACAAGGGTTGTCATGATTGCATGACACTGTCATTTCTCACCTTGCCCTCTGTTTGCTGCAGGCCTAGAGCGATCGCTACTTTGGAGGTGTGCTCACCCCATCTCCAGCTCATTCTCCAACCAGCAAAGGGGTTTGGAAAAGCAGTGGAGAGTACAAGGTTTTTATTCTTTTGGTTTTGTTTTGTTTTACCTAAGTTGTATTTTAAATATAGGTGTTACTAGTTAAAGACTATGTAAGCTACGTCTGAAAACCCAAATTCCACCAACTTCCATCAAAATGGGTACCACTTGATGTCCAAGCCATCCACTTTAAGATTCACCTCCTTTTGAAATTTTTCCTGACCTCGTTTTCTCCAGATATGATTGACCGGGTGACTCATTGTACCTAATACGTTTTTCTATTATAACACTAAGACCTTTTTCTTTGTTGACTTATTTACATGTCCAACTTCCTAATTGAACAATAAGCTACCTATGGCAGGTTGTATTTTCTGAGATGGCAAAAAAACATCTCTCACCATACTTATTTTTGTACAATGTGACCTTGACATACCTTTCATCAAAAAACGGGATGTGTGGGGCACCTGGGCGGCTCATTGGGCTAAAGCCTCTGCCTTCATTTCAGGTCATGTACCCAGGGTCTTGAGATCGAGCCCCACATCAGGCTCTCTGCTAGGTAGGGAGCCTGCTTCCCCATCTCTCTCTCTCTGCCTGCCTCTCTGCCTGCCTGTGATCTGTCAAATAAATAAATAAAATCTTTTAAAAAAAAGAAAGAAATAGGATCTGTGTTCACTTCCCCAGAAACTATTTTGGTTGTGGGTTGCTTGTAACCAATAGAACACATTGGAAGTGATGTGTAACCTAACTCCTAAGAAGAGGTCAGAAAAGGCAACACAACTTCTGCTTACAACAAGGACATTCTTCTTTGGAGTCTTATTAGAAGTCCAGCTGCTGCAAGACTGCCTTGTAGTGAGCCAACAGCCCCAGCTGTCTCAACCAACCAAAAGGCTCTCCTGCCAGATACACCTTTAGATTATGTCAGCCTTCATCCATCTGGTCACGCCCAGCATTGAATTTTGTTATCTGAGGTCACCAGACATTGTGGAACAGAGTTAGGTTCCCCCGCAGCCCCTCATAACCTCTGAATTTCTGCTCTATCAAATCTGTGAGCAACAAAGAAACACAAAGCTTTGCAATAGCTCATTATGAAGCAACAGTTAGCTGGAATACTACTAAGAATTGGAACTATACCATTCATGTTCTATTCTCCAAGTAAAGTGTTCAATATATGTTGATGGTATAAATGAATGAATGTAGCTTCTTTTTTTTAAAGTATGTCCAATTATGGGGACGCCTAGGTGGCTCAGCGGGTTAAAGTCTCTGCTTTCGCCTCGGGTCGTGGTCCCAGAGTCCTGGGATGGAACCCCGCATCGGGCTCTCTGCTCAGCAGGGAGCCTGCCTCCTCTCTCTCTGCCTGCCTCTCTGCCTACTTGTGATCTCTGTCTGTCAAATAAATAAATAAAATCTTTTTAAAAAAAAGTATGTCCAATTATGAACCAAGATTTGATGTGTATCAAGAATGAACCTTCCAACACAAAACAGCTCCTAAAATGCCAAGCCCTAGGGAAAATAAGAATAAAAGCTAAAATATCATCAGAATTTATCAAATAAATCTGCCTTTTGCTGGTCAGCAATGGGCCTTGCTTTAGGATAATAAAGATTTGCAAGCTTGATAAAAATGTTAATTGTTGATATTTAATAATTTTTAGACTCCTTACTTTGCCATTTATTTTATGGCTTCTTTAATTTGGGTGGAGATTGCAAAGAAGCAGAGCAAAGATCAGGTATGGCACGTTTCTCATCTCTCTTGGGTAGGTTCCCAGAGGTTCAGACTGAAGTGGCTCAAGGTCTTTCCCTATGTAAAAAATTTTGCAACAGATGGCTAAATGTTTGATATTCTCTGGTTAAACAACAAAACATAGGTTATCTTTTTAAAAGAAAGAAAGAGAGGCAGAAAAGGAGAGGAGAAAGGAATAGAAGAAAGAGATCCATTAAATCATATTCATTTTTTAGTATATCCTTGTGGAGGGATGGGAATCAAGAACAAAGGAGAAAAGAGAAAATGAAACAACAACAACAACAATAACAACCACCACAAGCATTGTTAGGAGCATGGTTTTGTTTTTGTTTTCCTTTTTTTTTTTTTCTCATTCCCCCCCTGGGCTAATTAGACACTGGAGTGTTTCTAGAGGGAATAAGCCAGTAGACACTGTTCTACTTAGGATTCTGAGTTGGATCACTGTTCTTATGCCAACCTTTATAAGTGGGCCTGTCAATTCTGTGATGTTGGGGAACTATCCCTCTAGGTATAACAAATGTTGTTTAATTTGCTGCATGAAAGTTTTGTTAAATAAATCATACATTCATGTAGCTGAGAAAATTAACAAGAAACTTTGCCTGGGAGGCTAGACATATTGTACAGAACTTCAAATAACTGGAGCACACTTTGCAATTCAGAGGATGTATATCTGCCTGGGTGTGCGAAGGAACACTGTTTATATATATATATATATGTGTGTGTGTGTATTTATACATATATACACACACATACATACACACACACACAGTGGCAGAGGTACTGTATCCAGATATCTGTGTACATATATGTATGAATACAAATTTGATCTTCATGCATACACACATTTTTTCCTTCTCTACAATAAAGACCCTTCAAAAAAGGTCCATGTTTCAGTAAATGCTCACAGCACACATAGGTCTGAATCATTTTAATTTATTTAACGATCATGTGAGTGACTGGTAAGAGTTGTGCTTGGTGCTAGAAGACCAAAACAAAAAACAACAACAAAAAACCCTTATGATTTCTGAACTCCAGCATTCAATTCTAGTTGAAAATGGAGAAGGCTCAAGCTGTCCTTAAGACAGACCCTACTGGGCAATAGCCAGTAGTCTCAGAGTTGTATTCAACTCAACAAGTATTTACTGAACACCTATTATGTGCCAGTCCCTGCACTCAGTGCCGTAGTTACAGAAAGGAGTAAGGCACCATCCCTTTAAGGGCTTATAATATGAAAGAGGGATATAGAAATGCAAACAAATAATTATAATACAGTGAGGGATGTAATGTGCAGACTAGAAATGTATACAGCAGGGAGGCAGCGCACAGGAGGGAGCGATTCACTTAGACCGGAGTGTGACGGAGGAAAAGAGGAGGGTGAGAGGCACTGAAAAGCCTCAAACGGTGGCATGAAAGCTGGGTTTTAAAAAATAAATAGGAGGGGCACCTGGGTGGCTCAGTGGGTTGAGCCTCTGCCTTCGGCTCGGGTCATGATCTCGGGGTCCTGGGATCGAGCCCCGCATCGGGCTCTCCGCTCAGCGGCAGGCCTGCTTCCCCTCTCTCTCTCTGCCTGCCTCTCTGCCTACTTGTGATCTCTCTCTCCCTCTGTCAAATAAAAAAATAAATAAATAAATAAATAAATAAATAAATAGGAGTTCCCCTGGGGAAGTTCGTCATTAAACATTCCATGTGGACGGAATGGAGTATGAAATGGCATAATGATCTAAGAGAGAGTGGTTGTTTAGGAAACTCCAGAGTTTCTTGTTGCCAGAGTAAAAACAATGTGTAGCTGTGGCAAAGGGTGAAGGAAAAAGAAAGGATAAGAGAAATGAGGAACGTGGGGGGAATTGCTAGAGAAATAGGGAGGGAGCTGGATGGTTTAAGAATGATGTGAGTACTGGCGGTGACCATCCTGGTCCTGAAGAGCATCTCCCTTGCCTTCCTTCGTAGTGAGAAGCTGGAACATGTCGGAAGCTCCAGAGGCCAACCAAGTTAGCACAGAGTAGGAAAACCAAACAACTAAACGAGTTGGAAGAATCAACAGTGTGAGTCGGTGGAACAGCGACAGCTGTTAACATTTGCAGAAGAGCAGTTAGACTTATTTCCCGTGCCTCGAGAGGGCCGGGCTAGGAATAATGAGTGGGACTTCACGAGCAACTACACTGTCACTCCACAGAAGGCAAAACTTCCTGCCTGACCAGAGCTCCCAGTCATGAGCTGGGCTCTGCTGAGAGCGGCATGCGTCCGCAGCTGAAGTGGCCAAGCAGAGCTGTATCCTATCTGTCAGGGACGCTATTGAGGGAATCACCGCACTGAGGGCCGCCTGGACAGAGGTGACCTTTGCTAGGGTTGTTTCCAAGTCAAAAATTCAATGATGAGGATCACAAATGCAAATATCTTAAAGGGCAGGGTAGGCAACAGCAATGAGCAAAATGCCCAGGTAAAAAAACAGAGAGTCATGGCTAACTATAGACACTCTTTTATAATCATGTTTGCATTTCTTTTTTTAAATAATCAAATGACATAGGAGTGTAACAAAACCTGTCTGTGGACCCAGTTTGGCCTGTTGACCTCTACTATGGGTCTTCAACCCGTTTTCTAAGTCCTGAGGTCTAGGTTCTGGTCTAAATTCCATCACTTATTATTAACTACATATGTGTGTGTGCCTTGGTTGTCTGTACTGACCTTTGGCCAGTTCTCCCCTCATAGATCTCCGTGTCCTCAGTGGTTCTATGAGGGGCTAAGATGATCACCGAGTCCTGTGTCTGCTCTGATTTATCTCCCAACTGCGGGCTAGAGCAGAAACCCGGGAGGTTAGAATACAAGCCTGGGCAGGCAGGAACCATTATTCGTGTTTGTGCCTTTATTGCCTAAAAGGGTACTGCTTACTTACAGAACTCTGTGCTGGGTTAAGTAGAGATGAGTTCTTTGTGAGCAAGGACTGTATCTGAATCAAATTCCTTGTTGTTGATGTTGTTAATTTTCTATTTTTAACATTAAAAATACACTATGGAAAAGCATGGAGAGTAATCAACCAAGAGCCCCTGCACCCAATACCAGAATTAACAAATGCAGGTGTGCATCACACACCTTTTTTATATGAAAGATGTGACTAAATGTCCCATGTCTGCCTCTATAGTCCCAGTCACCCCTTTCCTCTCCAGCAGCAACTGTTGTCATAAAACTGGTTTGCATACTCTGTCTTTCATGTACTTATACTTCAATAATATACCTGCATGCCATAAAAACACATAGTAGTTTATGTCCTAAAAACTTACATAAATGTTATTATATCCTACACATATGTATGTACTGTATAATACTTTTCACCCAACAGTACCATCTTAGAGACTCATCCAAGTTGATACATATAAATTTAGTTCATTAATTTTAATTGCTAAATGGAATTACACCCTACAATATACTGTACCATATATATTCTACAATATACCACAATTTCTTTTTTCCCTAACTTAAACTCTCTTTCATTGCTTGATTATTTCTAAAAACTGCATTGAACAACATTGTTTATTTTTCTTCATACATAACTAAACCTGGAAGGGAAATTCCTGGGCCGTCAGGTATCTCCACGGTTTCGATTTCCCTAGAGTCTGCCAACTTGCTCTCTACAGTTTGTGTGCCAATGTGTACTCCCTTCAGCAGAATATATGAATACCTTTTTTGTCAAATCTGTTCACCATTTGGTATTCTCAGACTTTTAAAAATGTTGCCAATCTGATGGGTTGGAAACGTTAAGGCTTTAAATTGCATTTCTGTGATTAGTGAGGTTGGGCACATTTTCATACCTATTGGCAATTCTAGTCCCTCTGCCATGAATAACTTGTTCATCTCACTTTCTTGTTATTCAGCTAGATTATTTGTCTCTTTCTGGTGGTGGCAGGGTGAGGTGGGATTGGAGGGAAGTTCTACATACTAGTTAGCCTCTTGTAATCTGGAGCTGGTCAGCATGAGTTTCAATTCCAAATTTGTCACTTAATAGCTGCTCATACTTGGGTGTGTTACTTAACTCTCTGTAGTTCAGTTTCTTCATCCTTAAAATGGAGATTAACATAGTATCTCATAATGTTATGATAGTGGTTAAGAAAGTTAGTATACACTAACCAGTTAGAACAGACCTTGGCATATAGTAAGTGTTCAATAAATGTTAGGTATTACTATTACCTTATGGGTAAGAAAATGTTCTTTATATATTCTGGGTGGGTTCTTTGTCTATTATGTATGTTGCAAAAATCTTTGTCTTTTGGTCTTGATAACTTCTGTCATGTAGGTATTTTAAGTTCTGATGTAAATTTGTCAGTTTTCTTTATGATTTTGTTTTTTTTCCACTTAGCCAAACTTATTTTTCTTCATAGAATCATAAATTTGTCCTCCTATATAATATTTTAAAACAATTTTAACAAGCTTAGGCCTTTAATCTACCTGGAATTTATTTTTATATAGAGGTAATGCTCTAATTCTCTTTCTTTCCATACAAATAGCCAGTTATTCTGGTAAATTATGTTTTTTTAGGCTACCTATATCATAAATCAACTTCCTATGGAAGCTAGGGTTTATTCCTAAATTCTTAAGTCTGTTTAATTAAACTATTTTTAACTCTGTTAATATCATAGCATTTAATTACTATCTCTTTAAAATAATTCTTGATATCCAGGAGAGCAAATTTTCTTAACATATTGTTCTTTCTGTTCCTGAATATTTACTTATACATGGGAATTTTAAATAAGTTCACCAAATTTCATTAAAAATTCTGTTGGGATTTTTAGTGAATTTATCTTGAATTTTTAGGTCAACTTGGGGATAATTTACAGTATATATTTATGATATTGAACTTGTATATGCATAAACAGGTATTTTTTCACTTTGTATTATTTTATAATTTTCTTCTATAAAAGTATTAAATACCATTTGTTTGATTTCCCCCTGTAGGTATCATGTAAATTTGAATGAAATTGTAAATGTAGTGTTTCTAAAATAACTTTTTTCTAATTTTAAATTACTGTTAAATAAAATCTCACATTGTAGTCATGTTTGTATGTTGATTTTATTTCCATTAAACTTCCCAATTTTTTTAATCCTAAATGGTTTGTCTCTGGATTCTTCTTCATTTTGTATGCAAACAATATTATATTGCAAATAGCAATTGTGCCTCTTTCTTTCCAATAATTATATCATGTAATTTTTTATTGCATTTTTGAATTAGCTAGAGCTTCCAGTAACTGCTGTATAAAAATGATCTTAGTGGGGGCGCCTGGGTGGCTCAGTGGGTAAAAGCCTCTGCCTTTGGCTCAGGTTATGATCCCAGAGTCCAGGGATCGAGCCCCGCATCCCGCTCTCTGCTCAGCGGGGAGCCTGCTTCCCTCTCTCTCTCTGCCTGCCTCTCTGCCTACTTGTGATCTTGATCTCTCTGTGTTAAATAAATAAATAAAATCTTAAAAGAAAAAACGATCTTAGTGAAGAATTTCTTGTCTTGAGTTTAGAATGCTTCTAAAATCTGACCCTAAGTTACGGCCTTTGTTGTGGTTTTGAGACAAATGCTCCTTATCAGATTAAAGATGTTTCTTTCTATTCTTAATTTACTGTTCCTTTTTTTCCTTTATTTTATGAATAGGCATTGACCATCTCCACTGAGATGATCACATTTTTCCATTTGTTTGGTTAATGCATTAACTTGTATGAATAGATTTCTTCTTATTTATTTAATTATTTCTAATGTTGATGCATCTCTATTTTCTCAGGATAAATTCTGGTTCATCATGATGTCCTTAAATACAATTCTAGATTTGCTGATATGTTATCATGATTTGTTCATCCACAACATAGTGAAATTGGAAGAAAATTCCATATCTTATACTCTATGTGCCTAATTTCAATATCACACGATAGAGCCTTTGCTCTTTTTGTCCATTCACTGAAACAAGTTGCATAACATAAGGACAAGTTACAATTTTTGTTATAGTTCTCCCTAAAACTGTCTGGAGTTGATGCCTTTTGTAGGAAGAATTTTAATCACTGATTCAATTGTTTTTACCATAGATGATTACTTGTCCAACAAATGCTTGGGAAAATCCAATTGTATTCATTTTGTTGTACTGTACTAGGATAAAGTGTTCTGTAAGCTCTCAATTATTTGGCAGTTTTTGAGACCTTTTATAAACTCAGACATGATCAACTTTTTAAAAATGATACCCTTGTGCCTATGAATCATATGTGCACCCCTCTTCCAACATAAGAATATAGCTATGTTAGGTTATGTGTCTTACATTATGTTTCATTGCATATGTCATGTGAGAGAGAACAATTATATTGTTCATGTCTGTATCCTTACAAATATTGAAGTCTTGATCAGTTTCTAAAATAAATGTTAAAATTGTTACACAAGTATTACATATTTTTAGATTTATTCTTGCAATTCTACCAGCATTTACAAATGTATACCCAAATGTAGCACCTGGTCGTTAAATATATTCCTCTTCCTCTCACTGTGTAACAGCAGAGTTACCTACTTTTGCCAAGATGCTGATTCATTTTACTTGCTGGTTCTCTGGCCTGAGCTTCCAAAGTGTGCAGGCAGCACCCAAAGTCAGAACCCCTCAGTGCAGCCTTCCAAATCATCTAGTATGTGGCCCAGGCTAGTATTTCCATATAGGGTTCCCAGGTATGAAATATGCTGCCTCTAGAAGTCAAAGAGGCATACCAGGCGTTTTGCTTCTCTCTTCATGCTGAGAAGTTTCAATAATCGGTTCTTTATTGGAGGAGAAGGGACCATTCTCATCACGCCCTAAACACCAGACACCTAAAATCTACTAATGTGGCAAGCCCTGACTCTTCATAGGGTTTATCTCCAACACTCTGAAACACATGCTTCTAAACAAAGCCTCCAACTGGCATCTGCTTTTTGCTCTTCTGGTTCCATTAGCATGATGTTATCAATATCATGAGCAAGTGGGATATAAATTCTGTGTGGCTATCTTGATAGTCTGTGAATCTTCAGACTATTTTGACAAAGGCCCAGGGTGTTAACAGAACCCCAGCACAATCTTGTTAGGTATCCTGTTGTACTTTTTAGAGAAATAAAAGTTCTTTCTTTTCCTCTTTTCCTAAGGATGGAAAATAATGTGTTTGCCAGATCAATGGCTCCATTCCATATATCAGATGCCATGTTAATGTGTTCTAGCAAAGCTACAACCTCTTCCATCAGGTCTGATGCCAGGCTGTGTTTGCAGTAATCCACTGTAAAATGCTCAGGACATGTTTTGCTGCTGTAGTGTCCTGATTGCTGAATTAAGTGGAGACCAATGGGCATCACCATTCCTGCATCCTGTAATGTATATTAAAGGTAACAATAATTTAAGCCATTCATATTGAACTGTGATTTTTTTTTAAATTTGCTATCTTGAAACAGGAATGGGAGATGAGATAGTTTCATAGGCTTCTACTTGGTCTTTCCCACAAGAAAGCTCATAACCCAAAGACCAAGGACCTGAGGTAGGGGTTGTGCTAACTCCTAAGTAGACCTATTGCAGTTATAATTTGGGGCCTAGGGAAATGACCAATGGCTGGGTTCACAGATATTGGGTTCACCTACTGGGAACTTAACTTGGCTATCCCATGTCCCATTCTAACAGAGGGACCACAATAATACCTTGACATTGATAGCAACTTGAATCTTGTACCCAATATTCTTCAAAATGTTTGTATATTCCTCTTTCCCTAGTTATCCAGTAAGTGACAGTAGGTCCCTTTGGGAAAGGTCTGAGGAAATCACTGTCATGTGTATTTGCCACAGTATTTCAAGAGACTTGCTCTGAACTGATGTCTTCTTAAGTCAGTGGGTCTGAGTCTGAAAACTGGATATTGGATAGAGGATTGTTATTGTTAAAATGATTGCACTTAGTCGTCTGAGCATCATCATCCTCAATTTCTTTTTATTTTACAGGGAGGAAAGTACTCATGTTGGTGACCATCTATGATGTCCCTAGGGATGCCACATTCTTTTCACTATCTCCATAATTTTCTGGAAGTCAGCCCCCCTAACTGCCCTTCCAACCTTGCCACTTATTGTGCTAATTGTGCTCTTCTGAGTATAAAACACAGCGCCTGGCCTCTACCATTTGCAGTTCGAGTATTCTAGGTTCTCCTTTGCTCTACAATGTAATGGCTTCTACAATCAAGCCTAGCTTATGGAAGAATCACTATTGAATTTCCTGCTGGTGCTGTTTTCCCACCAGGTGCATTTCCCATTTTTCTGGGAAATGATGTATTTTACTAGCCCTCACATGAGATACAGTCATCTAATAGAATTTCTGATCTTCTATCATGTATCCACTCTAACTTGTCCACTTCTCTGAGCCTTTTCATTTTTTCCCACCTCCCATCATGTCCACTCTGGCTCTTCTTCATGGAAAGCATCATTTTTTCCATATTTCTAACAGCCACCATGCTTGCCCTTTCACAGCTTCTCCTGATGTCCTGGCCAGGGTGTTAGTGCCTATATCCCTGTAAACCCAGGAGACTCCATATTAGTAAAATTTCTTTCATCCAAATTAGTGGGTTTTTTTAGGGGGGTGTCTAGTAACCTCAAAATGCAGTTCTAAGTATACCTTCCCAATTCCTGTGCTACAAGGCCCTAAAGTTCCTTTGGGGGTTAGTTTCTTTTCCTTTCCCAGTTGGCTCAAGTATATCATAACCTAGGATGGCCAGGTTATGTTTTGATTTATTTATTTATTTTTAATTTTTTTAAAGATTTTATTTATTTATTTGACAGAGATCAGAAGTAGGCAGAGAGGCAGACAGAGAGAGAGGGGAGGAAGCAGGCTCCCTGCCGAGCAGAGAGCCCGATGCGGGGCTCGATTCCAGGACCGTGGGACCATAACCCGAGCCGAAGGCAGAGGCTTTAACCCACTGAGCCACCCAGGAGCCCCTGTTTTGATTTGTTTAATCTTGATTATTGACCTACTGACCTGAAAGGGAGATGTGGGTAGTACCTGGGGGTAGGGAGGAGTCTGCATATGTTCTATCTTCAAGCAATGGGGAAATACTAGCTCTTTGTGGGGAAGGACCACTTCTGAAGGCTTGCCATGTTGAATCCCCATCTGGGGATTCAAGATTTTCAGATGTATCAACCTGGATGCCCCATGTCTTATGTCCCAGCTACCACCTTGACCTTGGCAGAGCAGACTTACCTGGGTTAGGAATTTAAACCTCTTTAGAACTTGATTCCTCTTACAATTAAGTCCTGGGCCTGGTTCTTAAATTTCTTTGCCATCCTGCTATAGGAGATGAAAGCCTCCTTGTATACTACCAAAGAGGCTCTCTAGTTTTACTCTCAACTTTTAACTGCTAATTAACCACTCTTAGCTTTTTGTTCTCTTTTCAGAGCAGTCCAATGAAGCATCCAACAACCACCAAATTCTTGTCTCCTTATAGTTAGGATTTCTCCCTTATTTTTGCAAACACCATACTTCCCACCAGTTAATGCATCTATTATTATTATTATTTCTTCTAATTAATATCTGCCTGGCATATCTTTTTCTGACTTTCAAGTTTGTGTATGTCACTATATTTTAGGAATTCCTGCATATAGCAGAAATTTTTTTGTTTCTAATTTCCTATCTACCTCCTGATAGTGAATACAAGGAGAATATAGGGGTACTGACCCCCTGCACAGTTGAAAATCTTTTGACTTCCCCAAAACTTAACTACCTAATACCCTACTGTTGACCAACTGGCTTACTGATCACATAAATAGTCAATTAATACATATGTTGCATGTTATATTATCATCTACTGTATTCTTACAATAAAATAAGCTAGAGGAAAGAAAGTGTTATTAAGAAAATCATAAGGAGGGGCGCCTGGGTGGCTCAGTGGGTTAAAGCCACTGCCTTCGGCTCAGGTCATGATCCCAGGGTTCTGGGATCAAGCCCCACATCGAGCTCTCTGCTCAGCGGGGAACCTGCTTCCTCCTCTCTCTCTCTCTGCCTGCTTGTGATCTCTGTCTGTCAAATAAAAAAAAAAAAAATTAAAAAAAAAGAATCATAAGGAAGAGAAAATACACTTACATTGCTGTACCATAAAAATCCACATATAGGTGGGCCCAAGAAGTTCAAACCTCTGTTGTTCAAGGGTCAACTTTAATGCATTCTAATTTATATCATTTCTTTTTCTTTAATTTTTTAAGAATTTTTAAAGGATTTTATTTATTTATTTGTTTATTTATTTGAGAGAGGGAGAGAGAGTGCATGAGAGACTGTGAGAGAGAGAGAGAGCGTGAGAGACTGTGAGAGAGAGAACGTGAGAGACTGTAAGAGAGAGAGAGAGAGAGAGAGCGTGAGAGACTGTGAGAGAGAGAGAGAGCTTGAGAGACTGTGTGAGAGAGAGAGAGAGAGAGAGAGAGCATGACCAGGGGAGAGACAGAGGGAGAGAGAGAAGCAGAATACCCAAAGAACAGGGAGCCCAACATGGAGTTCCATCCCAAGACCCCAGGATCATGACCTGAGCCAAAGGCAGGCACTTAACCAACTGAGCTACCCAGGCGCTCCTAGGGTAATTTTTGATATATGTGTATCTATACATCGCCTTGACATTCTCTGTTTACTAGGTTTTTCTTGTTGGATTGGCTGCATTTTCCTTACATCCTTTCTCTCTCTCATTGGTTTTGAGATTAAACATTTTATTTCCTTCCCCCTTCTTTTTTTTTTTTTCTGTATTTACCTTCAGAGTTTTAATGCACAAAGAGCCAAACGTAAGACTAATCAATATCTCCAACATGTTACTGAACAAAATGAGGACCGCAGTGTTTGAAGCCTGAATTTCCCCCACACAGCACCCATGATTGTTGTCTCGCAGCTTGCTTCTACTTTGCTGTGATACCGCCCCTATCCACCCTTAGGTGCATAATTGGTTCATTTATCCCCACAGGCGTGTATTATTCTATCACTCTGGTTCTGAGTTGCCTTTTTCATCTCTAGGACTTTGTGATTTTTTCCACCCCTTTTTGATTTCAATTTCAGCTATGCACGCTAAAGGAAAATCTGTGCTTCATTTTTATTTGGAGCAGGACGGGAAGTTTCCCATTTCTGCTTAGTCCGCCATATTGGCTAGAAGTTTCCTTTTATTAATCTTTATACTTTTCAGTCCTTGAAAGCTACACCAAATGCAGAAGATCATCAAGGCCACTCATTCAGTCAATAGCTATTTATTGAACACCTCCTGAGGGTTGATGCTAAATTGTGGAGTTAGGAAAACTTGTTTCCGTATGTCTGGAAAATATTTATTCTGTAGTTGAAAGGGTGTGAGAGGGTGTGCTTTCCCCAGGGGGCTCTTGTCCTCATATCTTTTAGTTAAACGTTCCTGGGGACAAAAGTTCTCCTAAAATGAGGTAGACTGACTGACTAAGAACTTCCACTCTGTTAGAGATGACAGCAGAGTTTTGATTCTCTGAAGTAACACGCCTCAGGGAAAGCTTGTGTAATTGAGATTCACCAAGAAATTGAAAATTCATTTCCGCCAAGATATTCCACCTCACTTTTCATCCATCCTTCTCTCTCCCCTATACTCTCTAATGCACCAATCCTTTCGGCAGGGTCTCTCTCTCTCTCTCTCTCTTTCTTTGGGAGAGCTCTACGGAACAGAGAAATGGTTAAGAAGTGGCAGGGCTGGAAAAGTTCAGGGCTCTGGACAAGCCACATGAAGCCCAGGGACCAGACACAGTCTTTGAAAAGGCTTCTCTGGCTACAGCTTTGGTTTGGCCCCACATACTCCATGGGGATCTATGCTTGACCTGGTATGAAGACAGCTCAGGTGTTGTTTTACTTTAATTTTGTATTTTTCATCTTTCACAGTGATTATTTGTCTGTCCCTCCCAGAAGCCCTCAACCACTGAGTAAGAACATGCAGGAAATCAATGTATCTTGAGACAAATGCTAAGCCTCTCTGGGAGGGGCAGCAAAGCAACAGAAAAACAAGGAGACGAGGTCTCCCAAGATTTCCTCTCTCCACGCCTGCTTCCAGAAACACTTGACTCCTGGAACTGGCCCTTTGGCTTTCCGGAGATCCACAGCAGGTCCCAGGTGGTAAATACCATTTCTTCTTGTGAGAATTCTGTTCTGTCTAAGCAGGTTTTGGAAGCAGCCCCTGAGAGCTTATTTTCCATCTGTCCTTGACACTTCTCACTCCCCTTACAGAGACACAGTAATTGGGACCTCCTGGGTTTCAAGCTACAAGCACTTCTTCACTTATTTACAAAGATTGCCTTTTTTTTCTTTTAAAATACACAAGTTTGTGACTGAACTGTGCTTTCTCCACACCCAAGACAGGCAATGAAATCATCAGATTTTCCTTCTGGTCCCTGGTTCAATAATAAGAGCCCTGATTTTCGCCTGTCTCTGGCCTTGGTGGCCTAAAGAGCTTTGGGTTTGCCAAGTGAACTGGTCTCTGATGGGACCTTGTTTGAAACTATACATTTAAAAATATAGAATGAAAAGAATGAAATGTCATTGTAACTCTTCTTCCACACTCAGATTTGTTCAATATCGTGAATAATGATGATAACACAGTGTAATAACAATGAGACGATAAAAGCTAAATACTAAATGTATGGGTCGTTGGCCCTTTCAGAATGCTTCCCTTTGCTGTCCCCATTCATCCCCACAGCAACTCTATGAAGTAATTACTTTTCACCTTTTTAAAGATGGGGAATATGAGGCTTAGGGAAGTAAGTTACTTTACCACAAGTCACTTAGGCAGTAAGTAGCGAACCCCCAAACCACCATATCAGGCCACCTCCTGAATATCAACAAATATTTCTTCAGGTTGGGCTCAGTACCAGAGTCACCACAATTAGTAAGACAAGCTGATGACTGTCAAGGAGTTTACACAAAAAGAGACCATTGAGTCTTCAGAGAAGTTAACCAGGCAAACATTGTCAAAATTCCATGGCAAAGATTGAACGGCTAGAGATTTGACTGGAGGGATAGAGAGGAGCAAAATAATGAAGGCTCTTATATGGCATGTTGGTCTTTAAACATAAGCAAAGTGGAAGAGTTATCCTTATAGATGATTCAGGAATGAATGCCATTGGGTCCTGATATGCTTCTACTGGTGCTGAAATAGCTGTAATTGCTGTGGCAGAGAAGTTGAAAGTCTTACACTGAAATGGAGGGTCACTCTCCTGGAGGCTGGAAGATTGGGGATGGCTCTTGGGCTTTCATGGGGTAAAAGGACAGTGAGACCAGAGTTATAGGTTAGAACTAAAATAGAAGGATTCTTCATTCAACAGACTTAAAAAAATGTTATGATGTGTTCTGCTCTATGGCAGTTGCTCAGGACAGTCAGTCAAATAAGAATGAAAGCTTCCATTTAAGCAATTTAAAGATTAATAGGGGATGAAAATATATAAAAGAACAAAGAGACCACTGTGTGACATGTTCATTGATAAGAAGTAAGCTTACATAGTATAGGAGCAAAGAGGAGGGAGACAGCAGAACTCTGGGGAGGGGGTTTCCATAATGGGTTCAAGCTCTGACTCTGTTACTAATTATTAGTTCTATAACTTTAGGCAAGAAATGTAATTTCTTGGGGCCTCATTGCCTCTATCAGCAAAATGAGAACGTTGGATGATATCCAAGTAAACTCTCAGTTTTAAAATTAAGTGATTAAAAATGCAATCATTTTTATGATACTAATGATTTAAAAATACTGATTTACAAAATCCAACACATAAAAATGTAAGCTAAGCATCAATTTCCTCTCCTAACACCCACCCCCTCTGGAGGTCAAATGCCATTAGTATATTTGAGGATGAAGCGCTCAAAAGATGTTTTGCAAATTGAGGGTTTGGGTCCCCAAATTCTAAGTTGCAGGGTCCTTGTCTAGCCCACAGAAGTACAACATAATCTTTTAAGCATAAGCTTTGGAGAACAACTAGTTTTCTGACCATGGGAAAATGACCTCGCTTTTTTGTGCTTCAATTTCTTTATCTGTGAAACGGGGATAGCAACTGGATACAATTTTTTTGATGTTTGGAGAAATAAGTTAGTTAATGCATGTAAAATGTTTAGAATAATACCTGGCCCATGATGGCATTCAGTAAATATGACTCACCTCAACCTGTAGTAAAGCTCAGTGGTTTTCCATTTGTCTTAAGGGGCATGACAACTTTCTACCAAAAAAAAGTTCATGCAATTAAAGTTATACATTGTAAGCTCTATGGCAACCACTGAAACCATTTTAAAAGTGATATAAATAATAAGTCAATTGAGTAAATAAAATGGAATCGTAAAATTATTCAATTAACCCAAGAGAAGGCAGCTAGAGAAGAAAAAAGAAATAAAGAACAGATGGGAGAAATGAAAAGCAGCTAATAAGATGGTAGATTATAATCCAACCATATTAATAGTCACACTAAATATGAATTCTTGAATGCACCAGTTAAATAAGACCGTTAGATTATATCAAAAAGCAAGCCCTAACTAGATCCTTTTCGCAAGAATCTAACTTTAAGTATAAATTTAAATATAAATATACATGCAGGATAATTTATCAACATAGTATAAATTTGTAATAAAAGAGAAAACAGGGGCACCTGGGTAGCTTAGTGGGTTAAGCCTCTGCCTTTGGCTCAGGTCATGATCCCAGGGTCCTGGGATCGAGCCCCGCATCGGGCTCTCTGCTCAGCGGGGAGCCTGCTTCCTCCTCTCTCTCTGCCTGCCTTTCTGCCTACTTGTGATCTCTGTAAATAAAAAAAAAGAGAAAACATACCATGCAAATATTAGCCCAAAGGATATCTAAAATAACTATTTTGATGTCAAACAAAATAGACTTCAGGAAAAGGAATATTGTCAGGGATAAAGAGACATCACATAATAACAAAGGAGTCAATTTTCAAGATATAACAATCCTAAACATGTACACCCATGACACTGGAGCTTTCAAATACATGAAATTAAACCAAGTAGAACTGAATGGCAATACTAGTTAATACTGCGTTAAAGTATCAGGAACACAGAGTTTGTCAAGAGCCAGAGCAGCAGGAATTTGGGAGAAAAAAGTGGCACCAAGACAATGTCTACATTGTTATCTCTGTCAAAGTTGTAATTTGGACGAAGTCTGAGCTCCAAAGAATATGACACAAGGACTCTCTTTGTTTTGTGATGTCCTAGTCTTCTCTTACTCCCTAGGAAGTCCTGGTGGTTCAATTATTTAGGAATTTTCAGACTGGGTCTGTAGAGCCCTGCAGACCAGGCTTCCGTGTCCACTTCTCGGGCCCCAGTACTGGAGCGAAAACTGTGTCTGCTTTACACAATGGGCTTCTGCAGGACCATTTGTTTAAAAAAGAGTTGCACTGAAAACAAATATATCTATAGCTTTCTATATAGATATGTATCTAGAAAGAAATAGATGGGTATGCAGAGGGATATGTAGATGTAGATACATACCTAGGTATCTAGAGAGAAGGAGAGACAGAAAAAGAGAAAGAGGTGGTAGGTCCCTTCTAAAATGACTTAAAATGATCCCTGCCTCCTGCTATTCATGTCTTTGTGTAATCCCCTCCTCTGTGTAGGGGCTGGACCTAGCCTGCCTTATGAAAAATTGAATATAGAATAATTGATGAGATGCCACTTTCCAGATTAGCTTAAAACAAACTGTGTCTTCCTCTTGCCTGTACTTGGTCTGCGGCTCTTTCATTTATTCACTCTGATTGAAGGCAGCTGCCATGTTGTGAGCTATGTTATGGAGAAACCTGCCTCATGGCAAGGCACTGAGGGAGGCCTCCAGCAAACAACCACAAAGGAGCCGAGGTGCTCAGTGCAACTGAATCCCGCCAGCAACCATGTGAGTGATTTTAGAAAGAGATGTCTCTCTGGTCAAGCTCCCAGATAAGACGACAGCCCAGCTGATGCCTTGACTACTATTTTACAAGAGACCTTGAGCTAAGTGGTGTCCAGGTTCCTGACCCACAGGAACTATAAAATAATAAATGCTTATTTTAATCTACCAAGTTTTGGGTAATTATGTAGTGATATAGATAACTAATACAATTACTGGTAAATTATGTGACTTAAGTATATTTACATTTTTGTATATATATGTATATATATATAGTATATGTAAATATACATATATTTTTATAAACTATTATAGGTTGGCCTGGGAACCTGGAATCCTGTCATAATGCTGTTCCTGCAGGAAAATATGCCAGTGTGCTATGAATTATAGAAACTTCTCCTTACAAACTATTGAAACCCTGGGACACATCGGTAGCTGTCAGTTAAGCATCTGCCTTTGGCTCAGGTCATGATCCCAGGATCCCATCCTGGGATCAAGCCCCAAATCAGGTTCCCTACTCAATGGGAAGCCTGCTTCTCCCTCTCCCTCTGCCTGTTGCTCCCCCTTCTTGTGCTCTCACTCTCCTCAAATAAATAAAAAAATCTTTTAAAAAAAACTATTAAAACACCAAAATACAATGCATTTATAAGTTGAGGACTTTCTAGATTTAAAGGACACTCTTTAAAAAAAATTTAATTGATACTTTCATTAATCTTTGTAGGATAGAAGTTGAATGATTATATGCAATTTGATATCCTTTTTGTATCTTTTCTGCATTTTTTCTAATTTTCCTCAATTATTATTATTTTTTAATTTTTAATTTTTTTTCCTGTCCCTGGTAGATTCATACCAGCTGTTCATGGGTCAACCCAACCAGTACTTCACCTGAGCTCTTTCTGCTTCCAAGTCAGGACATAGCCCCCTGAAGTTATTCCATCTTTTTTGGTCGCCCGTCCCTCTTAACACTGATCACATCTTATCATAATTTATCTTTTTAACTTGTCTTCCCCATTGGGCTGTATCTTAGTCATTTCCATGTGCTCTGGGTCTAGCAAAGTGCTCTCTCGCAGATTAGGCACTAAATAAGAGCTGATGAAAAAATGAATAAACAAAGGAATTTGCAAAAGAAACTTAGGTATTGGGAGATGTTACTGTTTTTGTTGTTGTTTTTAAGATTTTTAAAATGTATTTATTTGACAAAAAGAGAGCATGCACACAAGCAGGGGGAGGAGGCAGAGGAAAAGGGAGAAGCAGACTCCCTGCTGAGTAGGTTGCTGTATGTGGGGCTCCATCCCAGGACATTGGCATCATGACCTGAGCTGAAGGCAGGCACTTAACCGACAGAGTCACCCAGGTGCCCCAAGATGTTACTGTTTTTAACTGGTTATTTACATGGGTATTGGGATGATGGAAACTGGATTAAAAGAGGAAGAATGATCTCTTAAAAACAAAATCTGATTGGTCACCATTGTTTCAACCCTTCTAGTAGTTCCCACTGCTCACAGGATAAGGATCAAAATCTTTATGGCCTGGCCTCTACCTATATCCACAAGTGTCTAATCTTTTCCAAATCCATCCCCCCTCCACCTCCATTCTCCTAACACTGGTCATCTCTCACTTTTTTGCTATATTCCCTCCCAAACATTTTGCATATGCTTGGAATGGTATTTATCTCATCTTCTGGCATTTATCTCATCTTCTGGAATTTTATTTTGTAGTATTCATGACAATTTCAATTTTGATTAAACTTATTTAGGGTCACCAGGGATGAAGCCCTAGAATCAAGCACTACCATCACCCCAAGGCTCTAAGTTTGGGAAACATAAAAGAGGATAGGTTGACCAGTAGATGAACCTACCTTCATAAAATAATTTTGAATCATATTAGCTAAAATATACTGAGTGCTAAGCACTGTTCTAAGTGGGTTACATGCATTATCTCAATCCTTAGCACAATCTTTTGAGGCAGTAACCATTACCTGAATTTTACAGATGAGACAGAGGCACCTAGAAGTCAAGGTCACCCAACTAGAAGGTGGCAGACCAGGAATTCAGACTCCAACAGTCCAGTTTAGCAGCCTCACTCTTAAATAATGAAGACACAGGGTGTCTTCTGTTAGGAGGGAAGGATCTTGAAGGTCCAGCAAAGATTTCTTCCAAGGACTAGGCCATTCTGTGTCTGATTAAGAAAGATTTCTCATCCCACTTTCCCACCTGAACCCAATCCTCTCTTGCATCCACATACTTCCAGCTGTATATTTTATTTTCACTGTTAGAGAACACTCAGCTTGAATTTTGGGACCAAATTACCTAGATTAGGATCCCAGCTCTACCACTTATAAGCTGTGTGAACTTAGGAAAGTTACCTGAACTCTCTGAGCCTTAGTTAGATGTATGGAAAATGAGATTAATATCTGTAAGATGGTGTAGGGAATATTAAATTAATCAATGCATATAAAGTTTTTTAGTGCAGCACCTTCCCCATAATAGGCACTGAATTCGCTGTGGTGATTACTGTTGGACAACCCCTTCATCTGGTTTGTAACTCAGGATGTTGGCAATATCTCACTGCTGGGGCAGATCTTTTCCATGGCCATAAGAATCACTGTGAAAGAATACAGATGTGTTTATTAATAGAAACTGTTTTCACTCTAATCCATTGGTCCACGTGTCCTTCAGTCAGCTCATGACTGAAGAAAGAGTTCAGGGCATGCCACTCCAACATATGGCCCCCTGGCCAAGGATTCTTCTGAGATGAGAGCAATGGAGAAAAAAAGCAGACACAGGAAAAACTCTACCAGGAAGGACGGGATGATTCTTAATCACTGAAGACAATTCTATACTCTTATCACCCCAGAGAAGGCATGAGGAACATCTACATAACAGTTTTTACTGAAACAATCTCTGTCTTTCTTAGTTTCTCCCTGGAGGTTTCCCTTTTCAGTGTGCCACTCTAAAAGCCTAAATCCTTTTTCTTTCCTCTAGTCACTTCTCCACAAATGCACTATTCTTTTAAACATGCTATGTGAGGGGCGCCTGGGTGTCTCAGTGGATTAAGCCGCTGGCTTTGGCTCAGGTCATGATCTCAGGGTCCTGGTTCGAGCCCCATGTCAGGCTCTCTGCTCAGTGGAGAGCCTGCTTCCCCCTCTCTCTCTGCCTGATTCTCTGCCTACTTGTGATCTCTCTATCTCTCTGTCAAATAAATAAATAAAATCTTAAAAAAAAAAAAACATGCTATGTGAGCTCCAAGTTCTAAGCAACCCTTGGAGTCACTCGTCACTGGATTTCTCCTATACTTATGCAGGTTAATAAACTTCTGGGTTTTGTTTGTTTGTTTGTTTGTTTTTTCTTGGTAACCTGTCTTTTTGTCAGTGTAAAGTGTTGGGCCCCAGTTGGATAACCTAAAAGAGTAAAGGAAAAGATTTTCTCCTCCCCTGCAGAACAAATCCACAATCCTGGTCTCACTATAATTTTAATTTTTATTTCTAGAAGTATGTTTGTGGCTTAGAAGTATAGTGATTTTTTTGATGATCAGTGTTGAGTGGGACAATCCAGATGCCTGAGATCTCATTTCTCCACCACTGCCAGCTGGGGTGGTTGCCTGGCCCAGTCCCTTTCTGTCCATCATTGCCGATTGCTTTTTTTTTTTTTAAGATTTTATTTATTTATTTGACAGACAGAGATCACAAGTAGGCAGAGAGGCAGGCAGAGAGAGAGAGGAAGGGAAGCAGGTTCCTTACTGAGCAGAGAGCCCGATGTGGGGCTTGATCCCACGGCCCTGGGATCATGACCTGAGCCAAAGGCAGTGGCTTTAACCCACAGAGCCACCCAGGCGCCCCCATCATTGCCGATTTCTGATGCATGAACCCTTCGCGGAGCCAGGGAACAGCATCAAAGAAAAGTTATGGAACTTATTACTGTGTGTAAAGTACCTTGCAATCCCTGGATGAAAGAAACTATAGAAACGCAGAGAATTCTGTATGATTTTATCTGCAGAGTAAGTTCGGGTCAGAACATCAGGCAGGATTTAAACCATATCTCTTCCTTCCTTTGCCACTATGGATTAAAGTCAGTCCATTTTAATGTTCCTAAAATGTAATTTTTTTTCTGGGAATAGCTAGACATGTGATCCTGAGAAGGATTTAATTTGCTGTGTTGTCACAGGGATGATGATGTTGGCTCAATTTTGAATGTTTGGAGAAAGCCATAGGACACTAAACTCTCCCAGGGTTGCAATCCTCACAATACAATATAATTAAGGGGAAACAGGAGGGCACCTAAGCAAAATGTTAGGATGCTGGACAGTTTGAGAGTAGGGTCAGAGAAGGTTGAACTTGGCAGAATGGCTCCCTAGTGTGAGGTGTTATCAGGCCAGAATGAATAAGAAGAGAGAGATACATAATCAGCCAGAGGACTGCAGTGTGGTTAACTGCTGGAGGGCAATTCTGAACAAACCACAAAGTATTAAAAAAAAAAAAAAAAAGGGACACCCTGGGATTAATTGTCATTCCACTGGCCTGTGAGGCAACTGATACCAAATATAATTGAATTACTTTGTAATTATTTCTTTTGGAGTATTTAACCTAAGCTAGGCTTTGGAGATGGATTTTTTTCCCCTCTCTCTTGCTTTGCACTGCAAATGGTTTTGCATTACGGATATTTTTCTGCTGTACTGTATTATCTTGTGCAAACTACTCTGGTTTGTTTTCCCCCTCTTCCTTGCCAATGGGGTTGTTTACTTATCGGAATTAAAGTCAGAAGTGAGCGTCTCTTGCCAGCAGGACAGAATTTCTAATAAATATGTAAATAACACCTCTCTCAGCTGTGGCTGCGGGCTCTGCTCTCACGTGGCAACACCCGGGCCACAGTCTGGGGCTCAGGCAGGCTTGGAGAAGATGAAAGATTTTCATCAATCTGCAGATCAGAAAGAAATGAAATTAAACCCAGCTTGAGAGGGCAAAGGAACAAAGGTGAGGTGGTAGAAAAGGGCATGTGTCCTTGTGGTTGCAGAAAATGGGTCATTTTCTTTGGCCTGTGGGTGGAAGCATCTGAAGGTTGACATGTCTTGTGGTAAGAACGGGACTTAGAACATTCAAGAGCGGCTTGGGACGGAGAGAAATAGATGTCTCCTCTGCGCTCAGGCCATGATCATTTTATTAATAATAGTGGCAATGTTGTCACAATGGCCAGCTACACCTGCCTTATGTCCCAATTCCATGCTGGTGGTAATTAACACCTGGTATCTACATTATACCTTGAACTCAAAAATATTTGGGAGACATTTAATAGATTTATCTTCTAAAAAGGAAATCAAATCAAACTTCTGCAGAAGTCGAGGACACACCATGAAGTAATACTTAACATTAGCTCTGGGACCAGAATGCAAGGGATTGAACTTTGCTACTTACTTGTTCTGTGTCTCAGGTTTCTCATGTGCAAAAAATGAGTACTCACTCAACAAATACTGATTGAATGCTTATTGTATGCCAAGCAAGTTCTACATGGAGATACAGTAGAAAACAAAACAGAGGCTCTACTGTCAGAAATGTCCACTCTAATTAACAAGAGTGAGTTCTCATGAGCATCCAATGAATTAATAAATCCCTGGCATACAGTGGATTCTCAATAAATATGAACTAAATTTAAATTTATCCTTTAAAGTGGTACAAAAAGGCAGACTACAGATTAGCAGGCTGCTGAGCCCAGCACTAGTCACCGGATGATGTCCACTCTTCCATTATGCAGGGCTATGGCCAGATTATGGAAAGACCCTTGTTGATGCTCTCAAGGATTTGGATACACTTGAACTGTGTCAGCAGGCTCCAAGAGAGAATGGCTTGGTGAGGGGTGACCAAGTGATGCTCTCAAAAGGTGTGTAATATGCAGAGATGTACTCTGGAGAGCCACTTGATTTTCTGCTGCCCTCTCCTCTTCCTCCTGGGAACCAGCCTCACAGCCTTAGTAGAATGTCCGCTCTTTGTGCATGTGCCTTGGCTGCATTTAGAGGCCCAAATGGGTCCAGAATTTTTTTCCTGTTAGTCTATTTTTTCATGAATTAAAGAAGAATGGGGGAGGTATGGCTTTCTGGATCTTTGGCCAGGTTTAATGAGTTTTGCAAAATGACTTTCCAGCAAGGAAATCCAGGGCTCTAGTGGAGCAGTGTGTAAGCGTCAGAGTGGCTTGCTGGGGTGAGTCTCTCTCCATGAGGAAGGGAAGAATTAATTAAAGCCATAAATTATGGATTACTAATCACTGTGCATTGTAATGAAAAGATACGCAGCCAGGTTCGGGTTTTCTGAGGGCCATGTGTATGTTTGCAGAATTCAGCATAGCTTTCTCTGGGACTTCTTGATTTTCCCCTCTTCCCTTCTCTAAAGGTGTCTGACCTGAGTGACATCCTAGAGGCACTATCAGCTTATCCACTAGAAAACCAAGAGTGCATTAACTTTAGAAGCCTCAAGGAGTAAATATTGTTAGAAAATCCTAGAATCACCAAGCAGATTCTCTGCTACCATTTGGATTGAGGCCATAGCTAGAGAAATGCAATTTTGTTAAATATTTAAACAGCAGCCTCCAAGTATCATCAAGCCATGGAAACAGACCTCTAAAACTGCCACCATCACTACCTCCCCCCAAACCCAAAAAATGGAATAATTCGTTTTAATATTGGGCAAGAAGACGAATTTCAAAATGAAATTTCTAATATCATAGAATGTTAAGCAGCTATTAAAATGATATTTACACAGAGTTTTTAATGATACGGAAAGAATCTTATAACCTTAAGCACAAAAATGGGATAGAAAATTACATTAATATACAGAATGATTTTAATAAGGTTTTAAAAGCATTGGGGGAAAATTTGAAAGAAATAAGCCAAAATTTCAGGATGGTAGAATTAAAGATGATTTTTTTCCTGCTCTTTAAAAGCTGTGCATGTTTTCCAAATTTTTTAAACATGTGCATGTATTGCATTTAAAAACAATTTGAGAGTATGAAAAATTTTTTTCACCACATACACAATTCCAGATCAGTAATAATGATCAGGTTGATCGAAGGCTACTTTCCCAATCCTCAAATGGTGGCCTTTGACATTGTTCATGGTGGAGGTAATGAGCAGCTGAGGAGAAGACACGTTCCTATCATTGCATTTTCTTTGTTGTTCCTGCCTTTAGGAGAGTTTTGGCTGTCTAGGGAGCCACACCAGTGCTTCTAGCTTAGAACTGGTGATTAGTGAGTGTTTTTGAAAAGATCATACTGACAGCAATGTGAAGAGTGTATCAGAGGGGTGCCAGAGTCAAGCAATTATTACAAGGCCATCCAGGCAAGAAATAATGGTAGTTTGGACAAGTATGGAAGCAGTGAAGATGAGCGAGAAGTGGACACATCTGAGAGACATTCAGGAGTTTAAATCGATAAGTCTTAATAATGGATTTCAAATGGGGAAATGAATAAGAGACAGCTAGTAGACAGGAGTGACACCTCTTTTTCTGACTATGTAAGGGATAGATAGTGAGTAAAATGAAGCATCAAAAGAGGCATGAGAATATGACCTGGTTGTTTACTGCATGGGGAGAGGGAATGTATTATCTCTCAATTATTGCATAATAGATTGTCCCAAACTCAGTGGCTTAAGATAATAAATATTTATTATTCCAGTTTCTGAGGATCAGGAATTTGGAAAAGGCTGTATGACTTTGGCTCAGAATGTTGCCATCAAGATGGTGATCAGAATTCCATTCATCTGAAGGCTCACCTGGGGCTGGAAAATCTATTTCCAAAGTTTCTCATGTGGCTGTTGGCTGGAGGCCTCAGTTTCTTGCCTAGTGGGCTTCTCTAAGGGGGATATTATAGCTGGCTTCCCCAATATGAGTCATCCAAGAAAGAAACAGAAAGCAGGAAGCTGAAGTGCTTTTTATGACCTGGTCTCTGAAGTAAAACACCATCATCTCTCTTCCTATTCTATTAAGTGAGTTGTTAAACCCATGCTTAAGGTAGAATTAGGTCCTAGTTTTGAAGGGTGTGTCAAGTAATTTGTGGACATATTTTAAAACCTCAAGTGAGGGGAGTGTTAGATGAACTTAGTTCTTGACATACTAAGTTTGAAGTGCCTTTTAGAAATTCAAACCTCAAGTAGATGTAAATATGGAGCCCAAATTAAAACAAAACAAAACAAAACTTGGGCTGTGTTACAAAAATCATGAATCTTATAGATTTACATGGTAATGAAAACTTTGGATGAGATTTCTTAAGAAACTAAGTTTAGAGTGAGATAAAAAAATAATCCAAGGTTAGGGAATTCTAACACTTAATGTCTGTATAGAGGAGAATGAATTTGCAAAGGAGACAAAGAACAAAACAAAAACTAGAAGGGCAGGGGAGGAAAACCAGGAGGAGCTATGTCACGAAAGTCAAGCAAATGGGGATGCCTGGGTGGTTCAATCAGTTAAGCCACCAACTCTTGATTTCAGCTCAGGCCATGCTCACAGGGTTGTGAGATCAAGCCCTGTCCTGGGCTCCATGCTCAGGACAGAGTCTGCTTGCTCCTTTCCCTCCAATCTCTCCCTCAGTCTCTCTTACTCTCAGTCTCTCTTACTCTCTGTCTCTCTCTAAAATAAATAAATAAATAAATAAATAAATAAATAAATAAAATCTTAGGGAAGGAAAAGTCAAGCAAATGGTACTATGAAAGTACAAGATTGGAGTAAGAACTAATTTGGTGACTATGAGGCTGGAGGCCAGACTGGAGTAAATTGAATGTCTAAACATAGGCATTGATTACATGTACTTTTTTTCATCTTTTTTGTTTTGAACTAAATTTAGACTTATGTAAAATTTACAAAATAATACAGCTAATTTCCATACACCCTTCACCCATCTTCCCCTATTCTTAACTACTTATATAACCACAGTACAATGATTGCTGTTAACCCTAGTGCAATAATGTTAACTACAGGAGAGGTCTGATACAAAATTTCCCAGTGGTTTCGGCAAGAATATAACAGAAACGATGCTGTGTTCTTCTCAAGGGTCTCATTCTGTTGACAGACTTTATAAATGGTGTGATATTAACCTTAATCACCTGGTTAAGGTGGGGTCCTGCTAGATTTTTTTCCCTCTGTAAAGTGACTTTTTTCCCCTTTTGTGATTACCTAACATCTGTAGGAGATACATAGAGACTGCACACATATCTTATTTCTCCTCAAATTTTGTTCCATTGTCTTTAGAATCCACCAGTGGATCTTGTTTCCAATAATTATTACTTTGGTGTTAGCCTAATGGTTGTTTTCTCTTTTCCTATTTCCTTCTATGTTTACTTATTGAATTCTTTTTGTGTAAGGATGAGCTCTCTTTCCCCCATCTCTTTATCTATTCAAATATTTATGTCAATATGACTTATGGGTATTGATTTTTATGCTATTTGTTTAAATCCAATACTGTTATTATCTATTTTTATGCTCAAGTATTTCCAACTTAGACCATTAGGAGATCTTTCTAGTTGATTCCACTTTTTATGAAAAGTCCACTCTTTTCATTTGAGCACTTCTTATTTTGTGGCATCCCAAAATGCTCCGAGCTCATATTTTTAATTAATTTATTTGTTTATTGTCTTGCCTCTGATCTGGTATCAAGATCTGGACACTGGATATGTTCATTGCAACTGGAGTGTCTTTGCTTCTAGAATTTCTCAGTGGACAGAGTAGGAAATGCATGTATGTATGCTAACCCACATACACACACACATCTGTACTGAACTGTGTTTGTGTCGTGTGCATATGGATGTGGGTTGGTATATGCATGTGTGTGTGTACATATGTACACTCTGTTTATATATGTGTGTATATGTAATGTGTGTCTGTATGTATATATTTACATATAAAACCATGGGTTTATACCAATAACTGATTTCAATGCATTCCACAGAGTTTGTTTTAGTTTTCCCCCTTCGTTTGTAATTTCTTTCTCCAATGGCAAGAAAGCTGGCTCTCATGTATATAGTATGTCTACTGACATCATGGATTCTGGTGTGCTCCTAAAGTTAGTTTAGAATCGTTAACCCATATTCCAGTGAGAAACAACTGGAGTGATGAAATCCATCATTTGTGTTCAGTTCTTTTTGTGGGTAGCCTTGGGGTATCCTGTCAAGATACTGTTCACCAAAGTGAGTTCTTTCTTCTCTACCCTCTCCAGTTCAACTGTGTTAGTCGTTTGCTGTAGACTTTATAGAATCAAGTTAATTTGTTATTTTTGTATTCTATTTTGGTCCCTCATCTCCACTCTGGTTGGTTTGTTTATTTTGGTGACACTTAAAGGGTGTGTGAAACATTAGTATGATTTTAAGAGCCAGAAGTTATGCTCAAAGAAGTAAACTCCTTCCTCAGTCTTATAAGCCCATTCTCACTTTTTAAAAAAACTTCCCCTTCTTTTTGCCCAGTTCTCATTGCCTCTCCTTCTAGTGGGCAACCAACTTCCTTATTTTGTGAATTACTCTTCCCTTATTTCTTTTGTATGAATGAATAGATACATGTGCATTTCATACAGAAATGTGGCATACCATACATACTCTTTCACACTTTACTTTTTTACTTATCAGCAGGTCCTGGAAATCATTTCATATCAATTTATAAAGATCTTCCTCATTTTTTGTTATGGCCCTGTAGCTCTTTCTTGTGTGGGTGTAAGCTAGTTTATACAAGCACTAGTCTATGAATGGACACTTGGGTCATTTTCAATATTTGTAATTGCAAACAGCTATAATGAGTAGCTGTCTGCAGGTGTATTTTCCTATTAATAGAGGTTAATTCCTAACCATGGGATTGTCGGCCCAAAAGCAAGTGCATATGTAGTTTTGTTAGATATTAACAAATTTTTCCCCAGAGAAAATGAGTGTAGTTCCACTAACAGAATGTGGAACATTTCTTTTCTTAAATTTTTTGCTAGTCTTGTCTGGTGAGAAGTAGCATCTCAGAGTTGTTTAATGTGTATATCACCTATTACGAGCAAGCTTGAACATTTTTTCATTATCTGAGGATCTTTTTTGTGAATTGTCTTTGTGTGCCTTTTTTACATTTCCTATTGGGTGTTTGGTCCTTCTCTCTTCAATTCTAAAAATTATTTATTTACTGGAGATATTAGCTCTTTGTCTGTTTTATCTGCCTTGAATATTTTTGCCCAAGCTCACAGTTTGTTTATGGCATATTTCATGATGCAAACTTTGTTTAAAAATTCAGACTTCCCTGTCTTCCTGATTTTGGCCATTCTAACTGGTGTAAGGTGGTATCTCAATGTGGTTTCAATTTGAATCTCCCTGATGGCTAGTGATGATGAACATTTTTTCATGTGTCTGATAGCCATTTGTATGTTTTCATTGGAGAAGTGTCTGTTCGTGTCTTCTGCTCTTTTTTTGATATGATTATCTGTTTTGTGTGTGTTGAGCTTACGAAGTTCTTTATAGATCCTAGATATCAGCCTTTTGTCTGTACTGTCATTTGCAAATATCTTCTCCCATTCTGTGGGTTGCCTCTTTGTTTTGTTGACTGTTTCCTTTGCTGTACAGAAGCTTTCAATCTTGATGAAGTCCCAAAAGTTCATTTTTGCTGTTGTTCCATTTGCCTTTGGAGACATATCTTGAAAGAAGTTGCTGTGGCTGATATCGAAGAGGTTATTGCCTATGTTCTCCTCTATGATTCTGATGGATTCCTATCTCACGTTGAGGTCTTTTATTTCAAGTTTATCTTTGTGTATGGTGTAAGAGAATGGTTGAGTTTCATTCTTCTACATATAGCTGTCCAATTTTCCCAGCACTTTTATTGAGGAGACTGTCTTTTTTCCAATGTATATTTTTTCCTGCTTTGTCAAACATTATTTGACCATAGAGTTGAGGGTCCATATCTGGGCTCTGTACTCTGTTCCACTGGTCCATGTGTCTGTTTTTATGCCAGTAGTACCATGCTGTCTTGGTGATCACAGCTTTGTAGTAAAGCTTGAAATCAGGTAACATGATGCCACCAGTTTTGTCTTTCTTTTTCAGCATTTCCTTAGCAATTCGGGGTCTCTTCTGATTCTATGCAAATTTTAGGATTATTTGCTCCAGCTCTTTGAAAAATACTGGTGGAATTTTGATCGGAATGCCATTGAAAGTATAGATTGCTCTAGGCAGTATAGACACTTTAACAATGTTTATTTTTCTGATCCAAGAGCATGGCATGGTCTTCCATCTTTTTGTGTCTTCTTCGATCTCTTTCATGAGTGTTCTGTAGTTCCTCGAGTACAGATCCTTTACTTCTTTGGTTAGGTTTATTCCCAGGTATCTTATGGTTCTTGGTGAATGAAGACATACAAATGGCTATCAGACACATGAAAAAATGTTCATCATCACTAGCCATCAGGGAGATTCAAATTAAAACCACATTGATATACCACCTTACACCAGTTAGAATGGCCAAAATTAGCAAGACAGGAAACAACGTGTGTTGGAGAGGATATGGAGAAAGGGGAACCCTCTTACACTGTTGGTGGGAATGCATGTTGGTGCAACCACTTTGGAAAACAGTGTGGAGATTCCTTAAGAAATTAAAAATAGAGCTTCCCTATGACCCTGCAATAGCACTACTGGGTATATACCCCAAAGATACAGATGTAGTGAAAAGAAGGGCCATCTGCACCCAATGTTCATAGCAGCAATGGCCACAGTCGCCAAACTGTGGAAAGAACCAAGATGCCCTTCAATGGATGAATGGATAACAAAGATGTGGTCCATATACACTATGGAATATTATGCCTCCATCAGAAAGGATGAATACCCAACTTTTGTATCAACATGGATGGGACTGGAAGAGATTATGCCGAGTGAAATAAGTCAAGCAGAGAGAGTCAATTATCATATGGTTTCACTTATTTGTGGAGCATAACAAATAACATGGAGGACATGGGGAGATGGAGAGGAAAAGGGATTTGAGGGAAATTGGAAGGGGAGTTGAACCATGAGAGACTATGGGCTCTGAAAAACATTCTGAGGGTTTTGAAGGGGCGGGGGGTGGGAGGTTGGGGGAGCCAGGTGGTGGGTTTTATGGAGGGCACCTTTTGCATGGAGTACTGAGTGTGGTGCATAAACAATGAATGCTGTTACACTGAAAATAAAATAAATAAATAAATAAATACATTTTTAAAAAATTCAGACTTTCCTTTAGTTATTTCTGGAATTTTAGTCACTCATTATGTATTTACTGACTAAATCATGCCCTTATTCCCAATCCCAGCTAAATTTTCACACTAAATACTCTTAATCAATAATAGAGGAAATAGTCTACATTTAGTTCTTAGAGACCTGCTCCCACCTTCCTAGAAATAAACTAGAATTGCCCTGTTCTCTCTGCAGAAGTTTCATCGGTTTGCTAACGTTTCCTTAACCATTTCTCATTTGCCAACTAACCTTGAGTTTCAGCTCAGAGAGATTTCTTGGCTCTCTTTAATATGTGATTTCACCTAGGACTAGGAGTCATTCACTACCCAGAAGAACAGAAATATCTTAGCAGTGAACTGCCACCCATCTACCTAAGAGCTGGCAAACAAACGTTAAACACAAATTATAGCCAATAGATTTCATGTAGGTATATAAGCAGCTGCTTTACAGAAGGCCAGAGTATAAGCACCAGTCAATGAATTGCAGCATGACCGATTCTGCTTGCAAATGGGTGCTGTGCCAGGTGCTATCCGTCTATAAGAGAATTATAACACAGGCTCTGTCCTTATGGAACTCACAGTTTCCTCCAAATGCTAATGTGAACACACATCAAAGAAGTAGATTACAATAAAACACTGTCTATAAACAAGAGCCTGCTGTATGTAGGTTGCAGAGCATAGATTTAAGGCATGGTGGGCATCAATTAAAAGAAGGAAAAAATCACTGAGGTCTGAAGTGATGTGGTAAATCTTGAGATAAACTTTGAGGTATGGGTAGGATTTGGATGGGTAATGCAAAAAGAAAACATTCACTCATTTCACTGAAATGTACCGAGTTGGACACTTGCTACATGAGAAATAGTAAACATGAGCTCCCTATAAAGTGCAAAATGTTACCAACCAACGTCTGTTTTAGAAAGTAGACATCCTTATGCCACAGGATTTCTTCCTCATTTTAATATTTTCAAAGTACTTTTTGCTGAAAAGCTTTAGATGAGATTTACCCAAAAACATTTTCGAAAATGTTAGAAGTGGTCTGATCTGATGTCCTTGCAAAATGTATGGCAAATCATTCCTTTCCATTTTTTTTTATTCTTCAAAGACCTTTCATGCTTGGGCCCCTCCCCCTTCCCCTTTTTTCCCCCTTAACAATAAGACTGAAGAGTGAGTATTATGATCTCCATTTCATTGCTGAAAGAACTCAGATGTATGAAGTCCAAATATGCTTTAGTAGAAAAGATGAGAAGAAGATCCAGGGCCAGAGTCGTGAACTCTCAGGTCATGTTTGCTTATCTTTTCTCAGCTAGAGATGCTGATTGTTGCACTGAGATGAACCTAGGGTGTAGGCCATAATCCCCAAGCACTAGCCATTGAGTCTGTAGATCCACCGACATGGTCATTAATTACATCAGTGCTGTGAACAGGTCCCTTTGTTTTCCTTCCTATAGCTCAGCCTCATCATCTGAGAAAATGGAGGGGTCGGACTAAACATTCTCTAATGCCCCTTGAGTACTAAGTCTCTGATTCTAAGTGCCTAGCCACACTTGGTCACCAGGATGCTCCACAGAGTCCAAAGAGGAGAAGTCACCTGGCCTGCCGACCTCTAGAATCATCTCCACCTCCACACCTGTGCAGCGGAGTCCCTACGAGAATGTTGTATTCACATCACTCCAGGCACCTTTGATGTAGTAACTGGAGGGATGTGGGCAGAGGGAGGAAAAGTAGGAGCGCAGCAGAGGAAAGAATTTCAGGAAAGAATTAGCCTGTGATGTAGATATCTTAGGTTAGAGAATTTTGTACTCGAGTAGCAGGAAATGTTATAAAAGAATCACTGGGGAGAGTGAGGTCTCCTAGCCCCTGTTCTGAGCAGCACTGTGAAAAATGAAGTGGAAAAGCCAAATTTACAGATCATCTAGGGAAGCGGAAATCCAGCAGTAGGATATTAAACACAAAAGAGCTGAAGTTAACATGAGGCGTTATTGGTTTGGGGAGATGGGCTATTTCCCTAAGGTCCATAATTAGAACCAGGAACCTTTTGCATATAATTAAGAGTAAGAGATTGGTTTAAAAACCACAGCTGAGCAAGTCTGAAACATTTTTTTTTTCCGACTAGCATTTGGGATTAGAAATTTTTTTCTTTCACTTGTAAAATGTGAGAGTTTCCTGACTCTTTAGGAAATTGAGGCTAATTCTACTTCCACAAGCATTTTTGTTGCTAATAATAATAGGATATGTCTTGCATATGTGATGTGAAATCAGCAAGACGTCCTACAGAAGCAAGATGGCCTTGGAGACACTTTTTCCCCCCTCAAGGAAGCTGTCACTGAGCAGCTGATTAATTACTGTAATAATCATAATTTTTAAAAATTAAAAAAAATTCCTCTTTCCATTCATTAGGTACACCGCAGATAGGTGCCAGAGGTAATTATTGTCTAGAAGTACTTCCGAATTATCTTTTCTAATCCAGCTATGCTGACATTTTTGAGAGGAACAAAAAAGTGTTTTGTCTTTCCTCTTATGAACGGGGTGACATTTGAATATGCAAACAGTGTCACAGTCTGCCCTGTGGATGTTTTCTGGAGGTATGATTTATGAGGCCAGCCTATTGTATTTGTTATCGCACTATGAAAAAGGTCATTAGACAAAGCAGCTCTACCTACCGGGCTCTATGGCTCATCTTGTGATATTTTAATTGCTGTGCTGTGCTGACTTCCAGGCATGCTTCATGGTATGAACTGTGTGGACAATAGTTTGCCCAGGCTTTGCAGATATTCTCTAATGCTTGTGGTATGTTTTGTGCCAACTTTGAGCCACTCCTGGGATAGATTTCAGATGCTAAAAAGGGAAGCCCATGGAAAATCTAAAAATCTTATTTTAGTCAGTGGGCTTAACTTCCTTCCCCCCAAAATAATTGTTTCTGAAGTAGGCCCTAGAGTCTAAACTAGAAATGGTAAAGCCAAGCTGTCTGTGGGTGACTCATCGTTAGGGAGACTGACTGGGCGAAGTGTCTTCGCCCACGCTCTCTGGTGAGTGCAACAGGAGTTAAATCATTCTATCTTAGAGTTGGAAAGACCTCCGGTGCCATCTTCTTTAGCCTCTTCCCACACACAATATGATGCCCTGTCTGACACCTGCAGAGTAGTCAATCTCTGCTTAAACATTTCCAATGACAAGGGATTCATTTCCTTGTCTTCAAGAAGCCCTGTCCATTTGGGGCAGCCCTGAAACTATAATTTTACTTTTTAATGCACTGAAACCTACCTCCATGTCATTTTTGTCAGTTTTGCCCTCAGTGCATCCTGTAGATAGAAGAATCCATCTCCCATATTGCAAAGAAGCTCAAAGAAAACTATGCCATAAATCTGTCCATCTCTTGGTTAAATGTTCTCTCAGTGAACATTGGTTTTGCATCTTCTCTTAATGCTTTAATATATGGACAATACTTTTTTTTTAACAACTTCAGTAGACATAATGGATCATAGTCATGTAGGTGTCCTGGTATTACATACACTTCTTAATGTTCTATGTATAATTCTACCCCTTGATATGCCCCCCCAACACACACAAGAAGTTTATCAGAAAGCAAAATGTGACATTATTATGAAAATACCCTTGAATATATTTGCGTCTATTATGGGGAACTTAGCTGCAAGTAACAAAAAAATCCAACAACTTAAATTAGTTTAAACAATAAGAAAATGTATTAACTCATATAAAAGTGGTATAGGGGTACATTAGGGACTTCAGGATTGATGGATTTGGTAGCCCAGTAATTTACTGAAGGACTGTTTTTCTTTCCAAATCTCTGTTTGGCCATCTATATAGGAATCTTTAATTCTAATTCCTCCCATACTTGCAGAGTAGCAAGCATAGCTCTTTGTTTTCTTGACCGCGTCTGGCAAAAGAGGGACTGGCTTCTCATCTCTCTCAAAGAACTAGAAAAGAACCTCCTCCAGCACTTTTTCATGTAGTACCATTGACCAGAAGTGCCTCACATATGTTACCATAGACCTAATCACTGGGAAAACTGACCCTAGAACTAGGCTTAGACTCATCAGAGTTCATCTCCAGAGCTGGGCATGGGTTGTCCCCCAATTCCCATAAGGCAATGGATATGTCATGGACTGTTGTAATGAAAAGCTAAATATTCACAAGGTTCAATGTCTTATAAATACAAAGAATTTTTTTAGTTTATCTCATGAGTCAATTATTTGTTGGCTCTCATTTCTGTTTTTGCCCATCTTTGAGTTCCTTTGTAACACAGGAGTAAGAAGTAAGCCTGTAAACTACATTTCCAAGATTTCTTTCCCAGCTGGTTTACAGTTAGACTCTGTCGATGCGGAGAAGTGGGAGAGATTAGAAGGTAGAATCTAGCATTTGCCAATTTCTGTGAGTGTCTCCAGCAGAAACATTTATAGATATGGGTGTGTGCAGGGGTGGGGGGGGCCTCCAACATCAAATAGAACAATCCCAACAATGGTGTTTATAGCAACAAGCCTGCAGCATCTGTAGTGGGACACCCATGGCATCACATTAGCCAGCTGACCTGTTTTGTTCCTCAATGGGTCCTGAGTAACTTTTATGGATGATGTATGCAGTATCTATTCTATTTATGTCTGCTTTATTACCCTCTCAATTATTAGGATATAGCTTAAAGAAGAACACATATTCATCACCTAACATAAATTAAGGATCTTCCCACGAAGATTTTATTTACAAAAGAGAGGTCCTCTCCACTGAGTTAAAAATCTGTAAGTCCACATTTATCTTCATTCTTTCTGATAGTGGGAAGACGTTTTCTGTCAAGGGCAGTGAATCTCCAGTTGTGTGTCTCTGCTGAGCCATAATCAATGGGGAGGTGTGTAAGTCAGTATCCAGCCAGGAAAACAGAAGCCAGTTTAGATATTTAAAACAGCAGGAATTCAATACAGACAATTGGTCACAGAATTATTGGAATGCTTTAATCCTGAAAGAAGATCTGACTCAAGGAACTTTGGGGCCTTTTCTGAACGACTCAGACCATGTTTGTGTATCAGGGTGCCAGGTGCTGGTTGTTCCACTGAAATGCATGTCATGCAGGGTAGGTTCTACATACATATATATATTCTTAAGTTAATACAAGTTGGGGTGATGTCCATGTTTCAGGGAGCCTGCAAAGTGACACCAGAGTTTCTAACCACAGCAGCAGAAGCAGAGTATGTTCCAGCAGCCTTGATGACCAGCTTGTTGAGCTCTAGATAACACTATCTTCCATTCTACTCCTCCAGCTCAAGGAGCGGTGAGAGTTGCCTGCAACCACTCATCTTTAGATAATTTCTCTCTCACTCTTTTTTGCTTCTTCAATTTTTCCAATAATTTTGTAACAAAATCCCTGAGTTAAATTCTTTTTGTTAGAAAAACCTGGATTGGCTTCTGCTTTCCTGCCTGGATGCTAACTGGTCCAAATTGATCATTATTTGGTGAGTCACAATGGGATCCACAGCCCTGGAAATCAGTTTCCCTATCACAAAACGTGCTTGAAATTTAAGGCCTAAATTCCCTACTTGACAGGAGGTAACAACAACCTATAACTTTTGCCCATATCATCTTTGTTTTATTTGGGTTAACTTTTGTATTTTTTGTTGGTGGTGAGGTTTTTTTTCTGTGTATGGCTTTTTTTGTGGGGGTGGCATATGGGACAGAAATTCACAAAAATATCTTAAGGTAATAAACAAGGGATCTGTGCTGGTTATATTTATACATGTGGGCTAGATCTGAAGCTTGTTCTGTCATTCTATCAGAACCAATGTGGTTCTTGGAGTCAACTGCTTTCTTTCTTGTTCAAGGGCCATGTGACCACTATGTCATGTCTTTCTCTTCTATGTATTTGCTCCTTTTTCCTCCTACCAGCTTGCTCATTTTTTAATGCAACTCTTTATACTTTTTCTTACTGCATGACTTCTCCACATTTATTGTCTCTGTTTCCTCATAGTTTAGGTTACACTTGACCCCTGTAACTTCAACTCTGTTGGACCCCATATTTCTCAATTCTAATTCTAGGGGAAGTGAACTTTATTGGCACAGCCCTCTCTTTGTCAAGCAATGCAAGAGGCCTTTAGTTATGCTGGAGATTGTCTGCCCTTGGGTCAGAGTCTACATGTGGCCCAACAACTTTGCTATGGAATAGGAAGAGGGGTACAAGTTACAAGATCTAAATGAAGTCCAATGGCTCCTTTCTCACTGAGGGGACAAACACAATGTTGACATGCCCAAGGTAAGCCTCAAAGTATAAGTAACATTACCTTTCCTGCCACACATTCACAACCACAGAAAGCAGAGCCCAAGTTGAAAGCTATAATTTTGTCACCTTTTTTCCTTCCAAACTGACCTGGTGACATGAATAAAACCCTCTTAAAGTGGAGGCATATAGCAATTATTTTCTCTGAGCTGATAAACATGTTAGGAAATGTCCTACACCTCATATCTCAGCAAACATGATCTTGATGGCAGGTACCAAAAGATATTAGGCAGCAACTTCTTGTTAGACATGTCTGCAAAGGCAAGGGAAACAAAAGAAAAGTGAACTATTGGAATTTCATCAAGATAAGAAGCTTCTGCACAGCAAAGGGAACAACCAACAAAACTAAAAGGCAACCTACTTAATGAGAGAAGATATTTGCAAATGACATATCAGATAAAGGCTAGTATTCAAGATCTATAAGGAATTTTTCAAACTCACACCCAAGAAAACAAATAATCCAGTCAAGAAATGGGCAGAACACATGAACAGACATTTCTCCAAAGAAGACATACAAATGTCCAACCAACACATGAAAAAATGTTCAACATCACTTGGCATCAGTGAAATACAAACCAAAACCACAATGAGATACCACATCACACCACTCAGAATGGCTAAAATTAATAATTCAGGAAACAATAGATTTTATCAAGGATGTAGAGAAAAGGGAGCCCTCTTACACTGTTGATGGAAATGCAAGCTGGTACAGCCTCTCTGGTAAACAGTATGGAGATTCCTCAAGAAATTAAAAATAGAGCTGCTCTATGACCCAGCAACAGTATTTACCCCAAAAATATAAATGTAATGATCTGAAAGGTCACCTGCACCCCAATAATCATAGCAGCAATGTCCAAAATAGCCAAACTATGGAAAGAGCCCAGGTGTCCATTGCCAGATGAATGGATAAAGAAGATGTGGTATATGTATACAAGGATGAATACTTATCGTTTACAATGACATGGATGGCACTGGAGGGTATTATGCTGAGAGACATAAGTCACCAGTGAAAGGCAGTTATCATATGATTTCACTTATATGTGGAATATAAGAAACAATGCAGAGGACCATAGAGGAAGGGAGTGATATCTGAATGGGAAGTCATTAGAGAGGGGAAAAAACCATAAGAGACTCTTGACTACAGGAAACAAACTAAGGGTTGCTGGAGGGGAGGTGGGTGGGGAGATGGGGTAATTGGATGATGGGCATTAAGAAGGGCACGTGATGTAATGAGCACTGGATATTATATGCAACTGATGGACTATTGAACTCTACCTCTGAAACTAATGCCATACTATAAGTTGGCTAATCGAATTTAAATTTTAAAAGAAGAAGATATTTGGCAGTGTGGAATAGTAAAAACAGACAAAATGAATCATCTGGACCTGGGGTTCAAAATAATAAAGTATTACTTTTAAAAAATATTCTTGATGTCACACACACACACACACACACAGAGGAATATTACTCGACCATAAATAAAAGAATGAAATCTTGCCATTTACAACATGGATGGAGCTAGAGGGTATTATGCTAAGTGAAACAAGTCAGTCAGAGAAAGACAAACACCATATGTCACCATTCACATGTGGAATTTAAGAAACAAAACAAATGAACATAGGGGGGAAAAGAGAGGAAAATCAAGAAACAGACTCTTCACTATAGAGAACAAACTGATGCTTACCAGAGGAGAGGTAGGTGGGGAGATGGATTGATAATATCACACTGTATGTTAACTGATTGCTATTTAAATACTTAAAAACTTAAAAAACATAATCTTCTTATATGTTAAGCCACTGAAATACATAGCAGTTACCCTCACTGATGCTCAAATCTTAATTTGAAGGGGAGACATTTAATATTTACATTGAGATAAGGGTCACATGTTGGATCAGCTTTTAAAAATGAACAGTGCCAGGCATAGAAGATATGCATGCTATCCTCAAAACCTATTAAAGGAAGCTCTGCCCAAATAAAATGACTGATTACATTCATTCGATTGTTTATTTTTAAAATTTTTAAAAGATCCAAAGAAATCTAGGTGTGCAAGATGGTACATAGTCAGTTCAACAGGACCACCCATACCTCTCCTTCCTGTCTCCACCCCGCCCCCCGCCCCTGCCACCTTATTTCTTTCGGGTTCCTTCCCTTGACCTGTATCCATGTCTACAACTGCCTTCTTTTCTCAGACCCATGAGTTTACTCCAATGTCACTCCCTCATAGCCACTCTTGCCTTCTGACTGCCTTGGACTTTCTCTTCTTTTCCTTTGTTTTCAGTTTTTCTGCACTTTGCCCCACCCAGTGGCTGGTTTGTGATACAAAAGTATTAGTGGATAATTGAGAGGTTGTGAGTTGTTCCCATAAATGTGGAGACAATCTATCTGGCACCCTTTCATTCATGTTTTAAATATAGCTTCTGGATTAGGCCAGAGGAGACCTTTTTAAAGATGCTGATTGACACTAGAAAACCTCAAAGCCAAAATCTTATTCAGGATCTGGACTCCATTTCTTATGTTGATATAAGGGATCTTTGCTTTGTTCCTCTTCTCTGTTCTCTCCATTAGGATTTCACTTACACAAGTAAATACTTCAAAAATCGAAAGGAAATATCTTTAGGCTGTTTTCCAATTCCACCAGGCCTCTTTCCCTCCAACTCAAGGCGATCACCCATTTTTTAAAAAAATTCTTACCCTGCTCAGAAGAATAAAGGGTCCTTGTTCATTTTCAATATATTTTTATTTTAATCAATATTTGATTTTTTCCCCCTTCTCACTTGCCTTCATCCCTCTCCCTGAACATTGACATACTCTGTTCGTTGTCTCCCTTTTTTTTTTTAAATCCAAAGAGAAAAGGTGGCTGTTTTTGCAAGCAAAGTAAATCCAACTTCTTGGTCATTCAATTGAGATCAATTTCCGCCTGGGAGACTGAACATACTCCATCCATGAGGCGTGCAACATCTGTCAATAGGAATGAGATCCGCAATCTGTAAAGCAGCAAACAGACAGCACAAGAACCAATGCCACAGACAGGCTCCTGGGAAGCCAGCCCTTATCTGATGCTTCCCCACAATTACTTCCTAGGTCACAGGCTTTTTACATGTTCTGCAGACCCCAGAAATTATGCCCATAATTCACACATAAAAATTCATTAAGTAAAGGGGCCCCTGGGTGGCTTAATGGGTCAAGCATCTGCCTTCCGCTCAGGTCATGATCTCAGGGTCCTGGGATTGAGCCCCGCATCAGACTCCCTGTTCAGTGGGGAGCCTGATTCTCCCTATCTCTCTGCTGCACCCCCTGCTTGTGCTCTCTCTCTCTCTCTCTCTCTCTCTCTGTCAAACAAATAAATAAAATCTTTTGTAAAAAATTCATTAAGTAAATAAAACACAATGACCCCCACCCAGAACAGGACTTTCACAGAAGTGATTTTATGTTTTCTCAATACATCCTGTCATTCCCAGGGTGACAGGTTGGAGCAACAGGAAAGAAGGGAAGAAGAATGACCAGTGTATGGACAAGATTTGGGCAAAAGCCTCTTCGTGGAGAGCAGAAAGCCTGGGGAGTGCCACTTAAAGGGTAAAGATGAGAGACCAGGCAGACTTGATTTCTGGTATATCCCCTTCAGAAGCCTCTTACTTGGGCTTCTCTGGACAAGTTACTCAAATAAAACCAAAGGTCAGGCACTTAGAAACATATGATGGTATACAAAGATCTCACAATCATTTATCTCTTCATTCATTCCGATATTATTCATTGTGAACCTACTATGCAGCACTGTCCTAGACACTAAAGAGAAAATAATGAACAAAATACAGATAATCCCTGCTCTCGTGGCAACTATAGTTGGCCTTTGAACCACATGGGAGTTAAGCAAGCCTGCCCCCTCCAGCCCTCCTACAGTCAAAAATCCACATATGACTTTTTTTTTAAAAAGATTTTATTTATTTATTTGACAGAGAGAGATCACAAGTAGGCAGAGAGGCAGGCAGAGAGAGAGGGGAAATCTCTGCTAAGCAGAGAGCCCTATGTGGGGCTTGATCCCAGGACCCTGATATCATGACCCGAGCAGAAGGCAGAGGCTTTAACCCACTGAGCCACCCAGGCTCCCTCACATATGACTTTTAACTCCTAAAACTCAACTACTAATAGCCTTCCATTGACTGGAAGCCTTAATAATACCATAAAATGTCAATTAACACATTTTATATGTTGTATGTATTGCATACTGTATTCTGACAATAAAGCAACCAGAGAAAAGAGAATGTTATTAAGAAAATCATAAGGAAAAGAACATATACTCACAGTACTGTGTGTATTTCTAAAAAAAAAAAAAAAAAAAATTCCAGGTGTAAATGGAGCCACACAATTCAAACCCATGTTGTTCAAGGGTCAATGGAATATTCTTGCAAAGAAGATAGAAAATAAACAAAAAAATTATAGAAATATAGTTTCATACATGTTCCACAAAGGGGGAAAAGCAGAGTAAGTAGAAAAACGACAAGGTCGGGGTGGTTACTGAAGACAAGGTTGTCAAAATAACCCTCCATGGCAGGTGGGCCTGGAGCAATGAACTGAGAGAACCGTGCACCTATCTAGGGAAAAGACATTTTGTAAATAGGACTAGCAAGGGCATAAGGCAGAAATAAGTTTGTGTGCAGAAGCTGTAAGAAATAAGTATGAATGAGCATCGAAAAGACTGGGGAAAATGGTAAAATGTTTAGGGAACAAATGAGGCAGGGCCTTCCTGACCCTGACAAAGAACTTGGATTTTATCCTGATCATACTGAGAAACCATAAAATATCAGCATGGAGGCACGGAGATAATGATGGTGGTGATCATGGAGTCATATGTGCCAGACCTTGTTCCATTTCTGTAAAATGGAGCCACATGACAGCCGTATCCCCTGGATTTTTAGGATAATTAGCTGATATGGCATGCAAAACCCTTGAAATAGTGCTCAGTAAAAGTATTACAGTTATTATTCTGGTCATCAGGGACCAGGCTATTTGTGCTCACCATTTCAACCCCATTTGGGCCCCCAAGTACATTTCAGATATAAATATTATAATCAGAATTATGCTAACATCAATGCATTTTTGTGGAGAGAGTATTTTTCCATCGAACTCCATTAAGCCAATTTAATTCCTTGATCAATGTTCCATATTGCACAATTTAATCATTTGTAATTTTTTCCCATTTTCATTAGCATTATTTCTTTTCCATTTCAATTTTACAGCAAGATTGAAATATCTCTGAAGTTTAAATGGTGGAATCAAATGGCAGTTTCAATTTGGTATGGTTAAAATATCCTGCTGCTTAAGAATCCTAAGGCTCAAGGAGGTTAACTGATTTTTCCAAAGACATACAGCTAGTAATCAACAGAGATGAGATCCCAACCTAAGTCTAACTCTATACTGTTATCTTTCGTCATGATACTTTTCTAGAAAAGAGGAAGGGAAAACAAGAAAATAATAGAACTAATACCTACCTGTAAGGGTTAATATGAGGCTTAACACAATTTACAAAAGAACACTTTTGCAAACTATGAAGTGGTATGTTATTGTTCGTAATAACAATAAAAACAATACCCCTTTCTGGATCTAGAAAGCACAGTGAATAAGTTCATTCCCAGCTGAGTGCATTCAGCTAGATTAATGAATTTCATTTCCTAAAGGTTTTCATTTGTCAGACGCATCACAGACCCCCTTGAGCATATCCTGAGAGCCTCCACCAAGGAGGAGGATAGATTTGGGAACCTGTTTGGATTAGCCCAAGATAGGTCTAAAAACAACAATTGACTATAGTGGCAGAGATGGTCTTGAGAGGATCTGGAGATCTAAAACAATTTCAATTAATACTTTAAAGTCCAGTTGGGGCCCATTCATTGTCTGTTAAAGAGACTCCAATTCAAGGAATAGAGCATCAGGACTTTAGGAAGATGATAGTTCTTGCCATAAGGACCATTCAGTAGTCCTTCTTTGAATAGTAAATATCTTGAGGCACTGCACTAGAGGCCAATTGTATAAGAAGATACTCAGCCTCAAGAAGCTCACCACTTCCTAGGGAAGCCAGTCGTGCTTTGTAAGGGCCTATTTAGCCAAAATGGCTCCATTTCGGTTGAATAGCCATTGTGGTGTTTATGCAGTAAAACTTAAACTGTCCCTGCCCCGCTTCCATGAGATCGAGGCTGCACCGCTCCCCACAGGGGACTTACTTAAAAACAAGTCCCGGAAACCAGTCCCAGGTAACAAAGCCCAAATACAAGGGCGGGTCAGGCCAGGTGGAGGTATCCAATCAGTGAGGCATGCATACTGTCTCCCTAGCTACCAAGGTGTGTGGACCCCGCCCTTGGGCACCAATTCTGACCAAGGTGATAGGCTAGTTCAAATGTCTATTAATAGGGTCAACTATAACTCAATTGGTCACTTATGTGTGACCTGGCCTGACTGTGCAGTTTTCTCTGTGTCATTGGCCACCTGTGTGTGACCAGGCCCAACCACATGGCCTTTGCCCTTAAAAGCCAGTCTGTAAGGCAGAGAGGGTTTCACCTCTTTGTAAGAGACGGCCCTGGCCGGTCAGTTTGATTCTTGATGCTTGGCGCGAAATAAAGCTTTGCTTGGCCTTCGCTTTGTATCAGTCTTGCTCCTTTGATTATGGACCCAACAGCTTAAAAAAACCAAGCATGCTACAGTATCAAAGCCATGATGGAGGCATAGAGAAGGAACGTTGGCCCCCATATGAGATGACTTCCTATAGGAACTAATAATTTTCAAGGAAATATAGCAGTAATCAGACAGACAAGGCAGAGAGTACATTCTAGGGAAATAAATTACACATGCCAAGGGATAGTGATGACAGGGAATGGTGCCACCGAGGGAGCATGTGTCCATGTGTCGTGGCTTTAGTGCAGGGGAAATGAGGCAGGGAATGGTTCAAGTGTAGAGACTGAACAGGTGAGGCAGACAATGGCTCGAGTACAAAGGGAACAGATAAGTGAGAGAATAGCTCAGGGGTAGAGGGAGTAGGCAGGTGAGGAAAGGAAGAGACTGAGGGCAGGTCCCTGCAAGGCAGGGTGGAGACCACAGAAAAGCAGACTCCTATCTCTGGGAAACAGACTGACAGCGACCAGATCTGGTTAAAATCTACTGCAGACTCTGAAAGCTGAGAATGTAACCAAGACTAAAGGTCCATTAGTTATGACTGGATTAGTTAGATAAAGTTGCAATTGCTCTTAGACTAACTAGAAAACTAAAACCATCCCTACGCACTGGGAAAATGAGCCTAGAGTTGCCTTTGGTTCCTGGAGACCATTCTCTAGGGCACAGCCTCTCGGTCGGTGGTCTAGGACTGGGAGGAACTGGGTTGCAGGTTAATAAACTTCCTTAAATACATCTGGACTGGGGCTAGAACAGTTGGGGGTTGTACAGTTTATACCCAGCAGTGTGTGTGTGGGGGGGGAGGGTCTTTGAGATACAGGTTTTTACTGACTTATTAATAGTAACAGCTACCATTTGCTGAACCTCTTTTGTTCACTCTTCCTTTGAGTCTGTGAAGTAGCTGTTATTATTCCTCCTCTGTGTATGAGAAAATTGAGGCACTATAACTTGCTTGAAGTGAATTCATTGTGACTCCTAGAAGATTTATCCAAGTCCTAAACCTCAGAATCTGTGAACATTACCTCATATGAAAAAAGAGTCAATATTATCTTACATGGTAAAAGATGAGTTTATGATAAGGATCTTGAGAAGATAAGCTTATTCAAGATTATCCTAGTGGGCCTTAAATGTGATCAATCCCATGTATCCTTATAAGATAGATATACAAGAGGAAACATGCAAAGAGGAAGGGGTACTGTGACCATGGAATCAAGGATTGGAGTTATGTGGCTACAAGCTAAGGGATGCTGGGCAGCCACCAGAAGTTAGAAGAGGCAAGGAATGGATTCTCCCCCAGAGCCTTTCAGAGGTGAGGCTCTGCCAACACATTGATTTCAAACTTTTAGTGTCCAGAATTGTGAGAGAATCAATTTCCTTGTTTTAACCCATTTAGCCCAGATTGTCATAATTTGTTATAGCAGCCACAAGAAACTCATACATTACACATGATCATAGTCCAGAAGGTGGAGCCAGCATTCAAACCTCAATCCCTCAAACTCCAAAGCTCTTGCTTTTTTCTCATATCTCCCCACCCTACAGTGACACGAAACTGATTCAAAGTTTCTACAAAACTGAACCGAAATTGGTGCATGGAGAAGCAGAACCTTGTGGTGAATGACTAGCAAAATTGGTGCCTATCATGCCAGACTTTGCCACCAAGCAGAGGAGCTGCAAGTTGGGAGCAAATTAAAAAGGAGAACTGAAGCTGGAAATAGGAGGTTTGGGGGTGCAGAGGCTTGGAGGTCAACCTAGATTATGTAGCTAAAGTAGGAGGAAGGTCAAGGAAGCAGGTCAAGTATGCCAGAGCTGTGAGACCATGAAACTGCTGGGAGTCATCTTATTAAATCTTTATCAATAGACAGGCAACATGTGTGCTCAGGATTCCAGCAGTGCCAGGAAGCCATAAAATAAAGCAAAGGTGACATGAGGGTAGAGAAAAATTTGTTATTTGTTTTTTATTTCCAAACAACAAAACAATCACCCTGGGCAAAATTAGAAGTTTGTTAGACTTCTTAACAGAGTATTGTTTTTATTTTAATTATATGTGGCTGTGAGACCCTAATTGTTTTCCATATCAATCCATTCTTGTACTACAACTGTGGAAAGAAGAATCAGGAAATGATGCCCAACACCCAAGTCTCTACCCCAGGGAGGATGGGAGGCAGGAAGAAGGCCCATCTGCTGTGTGTTCTGGAACCAAGCAAGGTGGAGAGATGGAGAAGTATCAGAATATGGTCTAAATGAGACCGAGATTAAGTGGGTACACAAGGTTGTGGGTATGCTGAAGCAAGTACATGAAGCCAAAGATATTCATTTGGTATGGCTGCCATGACAACAAACCACTGACCAATTGGCTTAAAGAACCAAAATTCATTTTCTCTTGGTTCTGCAGGCTGGAAGTGCAAGATCAAGGTGCTGGCAGGGTGGGTTTCCTTGAAGGCCTCTCTCCTGGGCTTGCAGATGGCTGCCCTCTTACAGCTTTGTCCTCACTGGGTCATCTCTCTGTGCATGAGAACCCTGGCATCTCCCTCTTCTGAGAATATTGGTCATATTGGATTGGGGCCTCTCCAACTACCTCATTTTAATTTAATCACCCTGTTAAAGGCCCTGTCTTCAAATAAAGTCACTTTCTGAGGTACTGTGTTAGAGCTTCAGTTTATGAACTTTGGGGGGAAGACACAATTCATTCCATCACCCCAAAAAACAGAGCTCACTGTGGCTTGGCAAACTGGACAGGAGGAGCAGTAGGTTACAACATACAAAGCAGAAGGAAGTCTGAACACTTTCTGAGAGGGAGAAAAATAGAGTGGCAGAGAATTCCCCAAACCCAGGTTTTATGTTCTCTCAACAAAAGTTGACTAATGTGAATGTGTTTATTTACAGGATGAAAGAAAAACACTGGAGTTAGTACCCTGGACACAAATGCTCCCAATTTATAGAATGACTTTGGTGACAATAGTGAAAATAACAAACCTTGAGCACTTACTGTGTGTGAGGTGCTGTGCGAGGTACTTTGTGTATATTCACTATTTAACCCTCCGAGATGGGGATTAAAGTTATCCTCATCTTAGACATGAGATAACAAAGGGACAGGGAGGGAAAGGAACTCACCCAGGGTCACACAGCAAAAAAAGTAGACCTGTTATTTGAATTCAATCAGTTCAATCCCAGTGCCACTGCATTCAAGGACTATGCAACACTGGCAGAAAATGTCATGTCAGAGAAGCTGCCGTATCAGCAAGACTTGGGTTCGCATCCCAACTCTGGCACTGATCAGGAATTGGTCTTGAACCAATTGTTTAACTTCCACGAACTTTAGTTTCCTAAGTATGTAAGGGGAATAATACCTCCCTTTTTAGGCTACTGTGAGGAATATATAAAATTGTAATAACAGTTAAAGTAATGTAATCATATCATATGCCAGGAATATCCTAAAGATTCTGCATCTGCTACCTCAACTAATCCTTTCGTCAACCCTATGAAGTTGTGTACTATTATTACCTGCACTTTAAGAAGGAGGAGACAGAGGTAGAAGTTAACTAATTTGACCAAGTCTATACGACAGAGTTGGGGTGTAAAAACCAGGCATTTCAAACCCAGAGTTCTCACTCCAAGTCTCCTCATTTAAGACAAAGGGAGAGGTCAGCAAATAATAGTTACCACTATTGCCACCACCACCAGTAATATTCCTAATTTTATTATGTTATCACTATTATTATTATCATGAAGGTCAAACACATGTGATTTGAAGACAGAAATACTAACTTCCCTGAGTATTCCATCTATGATCAGGGAGAGATTGAAACATGGGGAATAATAGTTTTAAATATTTGTTCAACATTTACATGGAGGACAATCAGAATGCTCTGGTGGGGAGGATGGAGAAGTAGAACCAAAGACAGCATCACTCAACCTTGCTTCCATCATCAGAGCAACTAATTTCTGGTTCCAAACTTGTATCACACAGCGAGAAAAAGAAAAATCCTGTTTTTTGTTTTTTTCTTTTTTTTTTAAGATTATTTATTTATGTATTTATTTGACAGAGAGAGAGAACAAGCAGGAGGAGCAGCAGAGGGAGAAGCAGATTCCCCACTGAGCAGGGAGCCTGACATGGGGCTTGATCTCAGGACCCTGGGATCACGACCTGAACTGAAGGCAACCTTTAACTGACTGAACCACCCAGGTGTCCTGAAAGAAGTCCTGTATTCAAGTGAATCCATTCTTGTGGGTTGTGTGTCACCTGTCTGTGCTCATGATCATTCCCAGTGACTTCGTCATCTTCCTTCCAACTGCATCCTCTGCTATCCTCTGCAAAGGTCTTGGGTTAAATACCATTTATCTCTCTGGGCACATTTCTAGGGGTGTTTCAGTGCCCCTTACGTACCTGTTGTCTTGGCAGCTACCCAGATGGCCTTCCCTTGGTACTCCTTGGATCTGATGAAGAAATCCTCAGCCTAGGCCTCCAGATAGAATCAGAATGTATCTAAACAAGAAGAGGAAGAATATTCAAGACTACCCCACTCCATGCACATACCCTACCCTTAGATGGGAGAAACTCTCTGACTCTCCAGTGGAGTTAGATGATTCATCAGATTATATAGGAGAACACAGAGGCAAAGCTTTGGAGGTTGGGTGCTGGAGGTAAAGAGGGCAACATGGAAGACTGGACTGGAAAGTCCTAAACATTGGCAATATATGCTTCTTAATGTCAGCTGTGATCAATTTGACCAAGAAGTTGGAAACCATTTGCAGACGATTTCCAAAATCTTCCCATCTATCTGTCTCACTTGCTCAAGGTAAGGAAAGCTTGAAGCAACCAGATGGCAGAGACTGCCTATGTCCTTTTCAAGAGCTGGATGGTACCAATGTTGTGGCTGTCAGCAAAGTCTACTTGAGTCCAGCGTTCATAATGTGGATTTGGTGCCAATTCCATCATGGTAGGCAGAGTGTGCTTCATTGGAGTGACTACAAAGGCTTGAATCATGTCTCTCTCTGAATGTTCTAGGGCTCTCTCACAAAGGGAATTCATCCTAAAATTAGAAACCTTTCTGAACCGAACACGCCATAAATTAAAGATCTCTTTTACTTCCAGGCATTCAGAAATTAATTCTCATGTGCTCAAGTATTTCCTTGTGTATGCTACATTATAAAATAAAAAATAACCTTATTTTTACTAATTTAACTTATTTGGCTTATTAGTACCGATTCTCTATTAATGAACACTAGGCTACGTACTCCTTGTGGGCAAGGAATGCTTTAGATTCTCTGGATCCTGAGGGGCCCCCACATAGTAGATGCTCATTAAATGTTCATTGGATGAAAGGAGGAATGATTTTGTCTTTTATTTTATATGTACTGTATTTCAAAGTGGTCGAATTATAATCCTTATAAAATATTGCTATGCAGACTTCTCAGGAAGTTGTATTTCGCCCTAAGCTACATTCCATCCTTTCAGTATTTCCAAACAGTAAACTTTCACAGAATTTATATAGCAGCTTCAAAATTTCACAACTGAATTCACTTTAATTTCCATGGTATCCTTCGTGGTCTAAAGAATGTCGTGAATGAAGTCATGAGGATCCCCAACTCGAGCCCATCACTCGCATTTCATGAGTAAGAGGAGCACCACAGTGTGTTCTCTGCCCTGTAGGGTCCCACTCCGTGGTCATGCCAGCATGGCCCTGCTCTTCAGGAAAGGGTTTCAGCAGCATTTGTTCTCAGAACATTTTGTTTTCCCCAAGCCCTTCATTACAGCTATAAATTTTTCAGTGTGGCTTTTATGTAAATGTAGCAAGAAAGGCAAGACAGAAAAATTTATTTGTAAGCTTTAGGGGGAAAAATAAGGAATCTGAAAATGTTTATTGAAAATAAATGAATATGGAATGTAGAATAGAGGCCAGAGAAGAACTGAATATTTTGTCTTAAATACTGCAGGAACAAAGCCCTCACGTGGCTGAGAGGGGCTGAGGATGACCATTCCAGGGGCACCCGGGCGTGCTCTCCTCCTCCAGCTCCAGTCCTGTGCACTCAAAGAAATCATGGACCCCACTGAAAACCAGCTCCTGGGCCGGTGGTCAGAAGAGCCTGAACTGGAGTCCTCCTCTCTGCCATCCTGCTGTGTGTTCCTAAGCAGGTCATTTAATAATGCCTCTGCTGTCCTCTTCTGTCTCCATCTGCCATAGAGAAATGCTCACGACCTACCCCCACTTCTGATAGGTTGCTGTTTTCCTTATTCTCAATGGGATTCCTTGAGAAGGGGAACTAGGTATTACTCATACCTGTGCACCCAGGGAATTTATTGAGAACCTTTATGCATGAGGCGCTTTGTCAAGCACACTATGATTGAAAATATAGGTTTTATTATTACTCAGGTATGGTGAGGCCAACAGATTGGATGGTTGTCATGGAAAAGATCATCTGTCACTCACAGATCCCAACGGGGGAGGCTGCCGGAGGTTCAAACCATGGTGGGAGAGGGCACAGGGGGAGGACCAAGATGGGGAGGCAGAGGGAGGAGGGGAAAATGTAGGCAAAAGCCTTAATTGTCATTCCCATGAGAAAGAATGGACAAGGCAGGGTGAGCAGGTTTAAGATCGACTAGTTTAAATAATTTCAGAGGTTCTGGATCATAGGGGCTGTCTCTACTTCTGGAACCTGCACCTGGAGTGATTAGGTCAGAGGAATAGTGGTTGAGAGTGTGAAAGCTCAACCAAGGAAGTGGTTGGGGATATGGACTTTAGATTGTTAGGTTTGCCTATGAAAGGTATTAGGATTAGCTAACCCTGGGAGGGACAATCCTTCCATGGTCAGCAAATCCCCCAGATTAAAGCACCAGACAATAAAAGATATGGTTAATATATTACTTCTATATATTTTATATATATATTCTTTTAAGGTACACATGAAACAAACTTTACTATACTTTTATATATGAAGAAAGGATGGTTCAAAATGATTATGAAATCAAGCCATGGTCACATAGTAAGTGGAAGGGCCAGGATTCATAACTATGTCTCTTTGATCCCAAAGTGAGTGTTTTTCTGACTCTGATATGCTGCCTCCAGCATTTCTTGTTATCATCTTGGCTCGCTATGTATCTCTCCTAGCTACATGTCCAGGGTTAAAAGAAACACATATGCGCACACACATGCACACACACACATATGCTCACACTCAATCACAATCTAGAATTTCTAGACCAGCAAGATACGATAACAACTCAAACTTTAGGTTTGAAAGGTGGAAAAAAGATTGGCAAGGGAGTAAGGACATTTAGTTTTTAATTCTGTCACCCAATAATTTGTGAGACCTTAAAATGTCATTTGGTCCAGAAAGGCTGAGCACTATCCTTTACAAACAGTAGGTGGTCAATAAATCTTTGCCAAATTGATTTAGGTCTCTGTTTTCCCACCTATCATATGAAGGAGGTAAAACGGGTGAGTTTCAAGGAAATTTACATCATTAAAAATAGGGGCACCTGGGTGGCTCAGTGGGTTAAGCCTCTGCCTTCGGCTCAGGTCATGATCTCAGGGTCCTGGGATCGAGCCCCGCATCAGGCTCTCTGCACAACAGGGAGCCTGCTTCCTCCCTCTCTCTCTGCCTGCCTCTCTACTTGTGCTCTCTTTCTCTCTGTCAAATAAATAAATAAAATCTTAAAAAAATAATAATGATCCTCTGATGTATTACAGTGCCAGAAAAGGCTACTATTTAGATTATACCTAAAGATTTGAGCAAGAATTCTATTTTCTCTGCTAAGTTATTCCCTTTTCCGTGCTCACAAACCAGCAAGGTCTGGTCACCTTGGGTTCTTTAGGCCATAGTTCATGACAGGCCAGACAACCTGGGCCGCCTTATGAGTGAGCTGCTTGGACAGGTGGGCATCCGAGGCTGCAGTCTCACCTCTCACCATGTGTCCAAGAGCTGGCTTCTGTAAGAAACACTGTTAGAGAAGTGATTACAGGAAATCATTTGGCACTGAGCAGTCCTGTTGAGTCATCACTCTTGTTCTTGCACAAGACGGGATTTTTCCTCCTTTTAATTAAAAAAAGAAACTGGCATTCCATAAATAACATCATTGGTGATGCAAAGAAAAGAAGGCACAAAGGAAAAAGAAACACCAAGAACATAACCCTAGCATAACTTTTCCTTCTTCAACTGCCCCCTATCCTCTGTTCAGCACCTCCCTCAGATACTGCCCCTGGGCCATCCCCCACTGAGTGTGTCCTGCCCTTGGTGAGGCAGCAGTAGGAAGGGGAGAGATACAATCTGTATAGTGGAGGATAAAAAAGACACCTGCCCTCGTTCGCATCCCATATTCAAAAAAGTAGCAAAGAGACAAGGCCACTGATCATTTGAGTTGAAACTCGAGCTATCTTTGTTACACCATTAGGATGGCTGTGGAGACAGAGCAAAGAAGAAGAGATTGAGTTTAGATGTTTTATTGCTGTTTAGGAGTCAAGATGACATAATCCAGTGTACAAAGCCCTAGAGTTTTCTCCTGACTTTGCCTTTGTTTTTACAGTGTGACTTTGCACCAAACCATCATCACTCTGAGCTTTGTCCTACCCATGACAAAGAAGGTTAATCCTGATTCTTTCCTTTGTTCATTCAACAGATACTTTTGATCATCTACTGTGTGCAACTCAAGGGGCTAACTTCTTCCTTTGGGGAAAACATGGCCTCGAGGGGATGGAGTCTGTTCAATGAGATCTTTGGCACTTTCCGAATAAGAGTGAGCCACAGACCAAAGCTTCTCTTTCCAAAGAATTTGGATGATTCTGAGTCCCTTCCAGATTTTATGGTCTGTTATTTGTTAGGAAGGTGACTTTGTGCATTCTCTTGGTCTCCTGGCAATGTTTTGAAATAGCAACTTATTAGATCATTCAATCTTTTTAAAGAAATTAAACTTTCTAATCATAGAATCATAGGTAAAATTCCAATACATAAAACCATCAAAAGTGAAGCTGCTTTGGTTGGAGTTGAGACAGAATGACTATAGCTTCCTGCTTGGGCTGCCCCTCCCCTCCCTGGGGCGCCTTCCTTTTTCCTTCAGGCGCTAGAGAACACAGTTTGAAACCACTATTTTTTAACTTTCAGGGAGACTTGTAAGTTGAGAAAGTTTCCAAAAGTAAGTAGGGCCTGGATATCTGAAGAATGAATTAGAACAGAGTATATTGTTCTCAATCTATGTCCCCACTTTTATTTCTCTGCTATATTGGTGGAGGTCCATATCATGCATAGAGTATGGTTCACAGGACCTCAAAATGAGCCGAGGGCCCACGAACCAAGCAGTAGAAGATCACCAGGGGATCTCTCTATGAGCCTTGGAAAGTGATCTAGACATCCCTCCAATTTAACACTTGACTCCCACATGATGAGACCAAAGCAGCAAAATGAAATCCCAGCCTTAGTTTTATTGAGAAAACGGCCAGGGAGATATTTATGGGGGTAGCTTGGAGGTATAAGAACAAACACATTTTCTATACTCTGAGTTCTTTGTGAGCAGGGTTGATGTTGACTTCATCATTGCAAACCTCACACCTCCCAGGACAGACATATATAATAAAAAACACTTAATAAATATTACTGATAGAATGAAGGAATAAATTGGTTAATTGATAATATATGTACTGTTGTGTTAAAACATATTATAGAAAATCAGCAAATACAGGTGGTATCAACCCACAGGTTTAGGAGACAATGCATTGTAAATTTATAAAATTGGGACCATGACATATTTATAATTAAATGCCAACACTTCCCATACTCTCTAGCACACAGTAGGCTATTTCAGATAGGCTGGTGTGGTGGTCTTTAGTGATACCCCCTGAATTCTTTTGCTGTCCAGCTTCTAGGCACGTGGTCAGGTAGTACTTTCTGACCTTGACTAGGACCATATGGCCAAGTCTGACCAACGAGTGATAGGTGGAAATGATGTGTCCATCTGGCTGCTTATTTAGTAGCTAATGAAAGCTTCTCCAAGATTCTTTTTTACTCCTTTAGAGTGACCAGCATGATCCAGACAGTGGATGTTCCATATGGCTAGGCCCCAGAGAGAGGGTGACAAAGTAAGAACAACATGGGAGAATAACCCTCAGAAAACCAACAATGATTAAGTAGCATGAGTAAGAAATAAACATTTGTTTAGACCATGTGAGTTAAAAAAAATATCATAACCTAGCTTATCCTAATTGATATATCCAGGCTATAATAATAAATAGATCCAAACTCTTAATGGTTTAATGGCTTAGAAATTTAATTTTTGCTCACTAGCTGTGCCAGATTGGTGAGATACAAGTGGAAGGTACACTGGTCCACACAGTTACTCACAACCCAGAATAATGGCCACTTTGCCGTCATGGTTTTCATGGGGCCTCTCTATCCCAGTCACACTATATTAGAGTCTAGTCACATGGTCACACCTAACTGCAAAGGGGGCAGAAAAATATATAGCTATGCCTAGAAATAAGAAGTAGATTTGGATAAACAGGTAGCAGTCCCTGACACATTGGTCCTAAATATGTATTTGTTGAAAAATTTGATCTAAGATGCATAAACAAAAGAGAATGTCTACACCAATAAGAGGATTTTTTGAGTTTGCAGACCTGTGAATTAACTTGAGCAAATAGGTATAAAACCACTGATGGTATTATAGTGTCCTTCAAAGTTCCCTAATGCAGCATATAAGTCTCTTCTTTTTTGAGCCCAATTTGCATTTCCATGAATGCCCTACCACTTAGAGTAATATTCAAAATAGTTAATAGCATAGGCTCTGACCAGTGAAAGTAGACTTTTCCTAATCAGTCAGGATGGGTGCCAATCACAAATAGCCATTTCAGGGGAAGAAGCACTTTATCTCTGACTCTAGCTACAGAGACCATATTGTCCAAACCAAAGGTCAGGGTCAGAACATGTCATCTAGTAAGTGACAAAGTCTAAAGGTTAAACCATACATTTATTAAATTTATTCTATTAAGAAAAAAAAAAAGAAACACAATTACATAACATTAACTGTCCAGAAAAATCTAGGATGAATACTCACGGTGTTAACACTGGGAACTAGAATCCTCAGAACTCCCCAAACACACACCATGGCATAAGGAAGGTGTAAACAAAAGCTTATGGAGTGGGCTAGTCAGAGAAGACTTCATAGGACAGGTTGGTTTGGAAAGAAAGCCGTATTTTGACAATCAGAGATTGGTGATGATGGGAAGGACTTTCTAAACACAGACGCCAGCATTCAAAACACCTTGTTTTTGCCCCTTTTACAGCATTTATTCTAGTCTGTCTCATATTAAACTTTCGTGATTATTTGCCTTATCCCTTCTGCTAGATTGCAATATCTTTAAGGACAGGAAAGAACTCTATTCTCTCCATCTTGTGGATGTTTTCTACAAGGACCCCAAAATTACAGGTGTCCAGTAAGTGTCTATTGACTGGATAACAAAGGATAGAATCACTGAACAGTGGATGAAGTGATTTTAAAATATAGTAGCACAGGATTGGTGGGGGGAAACCATACCTGGGAAATCTATACTTTCAGAAGTCAACATTAGGGATTCATGCACTTAAGGAGCATGCAAACCCTTAAAAGAATGAGATCCTGACTTTTAAAAATAACCACAATCCAAGGACACTCCTCCTCACCACCTATATCTACTTCTGAAACTTTGGCTGCTTGTTGGTTTACATCATCCTTGGTCTCATGGGCATTTGTCTTCCCCAGCCTTTTGCCTACCTTATTGGTCTCCTGGCTAAACTCACCCCCATTCTCTATTCTCTGCAAACTCTAACCTCCCTGTTTTGCTTTTCCTCTCCTTGCTCTTCTTTTATCTGGTCTTTCTACTAATCAGTGTATTTCTGGCTACCACTAACACCTAGATCTACTCTCCATCCATCTTGGCCTGGCCACCAGATCCTTGTGGTGTTTCTGAACAAATAGCTTGAACTTGGTAAAATAAAATTAAGAGATGCAATTATTTGCACTTTTAAAAAGCCTTTGACTAAATTATATGCTAAGTGATTTTTTTTCTAAAAACACACAATTAAGGAAATCTTTTTTCTTCATAGTGAAAGAACTGGCATACATCCAGGAATGAAAGGATTGAAATAAATGAGCATTCTGTGATGAAATGTTAATAGTAAGATCACCAAGATATCAGCCTCTTGATCATTCTTAGTTAAAAGTTTGGCTAATGAAGTAGAAGAGTGAATATCTAGTGAAATCTCCGATTTGCAGATAACAGAGAATTTCTTCATATGGGGGAAAGGAAAACTCCTGTGATGTACTTGAGAAAAAACATCAGGAAAACCAAGTGTAGGTCAAAAGGTGGAGGCACATTTCCACATGAACAAGAATAAGGCAATGACTTTAGAAAAAAAATCCATCTATACTCAAAAGACACTGGGCTCTGAGTGATCATTAGAAGTTGATAAGGGGATTCAAGAGACATTGCAACCATTCCCGGAAGAGAGCCTTTGGCCTTCAGGGGCAAGAAGATATTGTAATAAGGCAGAAAACATTGTTGCAGTGTTGTACAAACCATAAATCTTCCACTCTTTGAATCCTGGATTCAGCTCAGGCTGTCTAACCTGTCCTCATTTTATAAAAGATGAAATAATACTGCAAAGCTCCAGAAAAAACAACTAAAATTATCAACAGGATGCAATATATGAAAATGAATCAGAAAGATTAGAACCATCTGGAAAGAAAAAAAATTGAGAGAGGATGTGCTGTGAATTCTTTAAGGGTACAGAGGGTGAAAAAATTGTGTCACATAAAGTATCCATCAACTGTACTGTGTATAGATACAAAGTAGATGCTAACTCTTGAGCCTTAAAAAAAAAAATAATATTGGAACCAGTAAAAGACTCCATGTTTGTCAATATTTGATTCTTCCTAAATATTTGTGGAACACCTACTATGTGCCAACCACTCAACCAGGCTCTCAAAACACCTGGATGAATAGAATGTGACTTGCCCTTGATGGGAAACTTACCAGAAGAGAGAGAGAGAGCTATAGAAAAATAAGCATGATTGCATTATCATAAGGATGTGGTAATAAGAGAAAAGAATCACCGGACTTCACAGCTCAGGTGACATTTGATCTGAGCTTTGAAGAATGAGTGAGATTATGTCATCAGACAAGGTGAACATGATCATTTCAGGCACAGAAAAAAAGCATGAAAAAACATGGGGATATGAAAATAATTGGTCTATTACAGGAATTGGGAAGGAGGGGTGGCGAATCTGCAAATTGGTCTCCAACCCAGGGAGGAGGACCGACTGGAATTTTTAAGGAGGAAATGACACAATCAGACTCACGTTTTAAAAATATGTTTTGGGCATTTGTTACCCTGTGGGAGTAACGCAGCCTAGAAAAGAAATATGTAAATTCAAAAGTTTTGATGAATTAATATATAGAGAAGTAAATTATTCATGTATATCTAAATCTTTTGAGGTTGACATCACCAGAATGCTAGGGCAGACTAACAAACATCATGGCTTTATCCCTACCAAGCCCCAGTGAGAGCCTGACCAGCACTGAATGTACAGTTCTGCAAATCCTGATCACCTGAAACAAAGCCAGTTTGGGTTGTGCGTGTCCATGAGTGTAATAGAAAATAGATGCCTTCCTACAAAGAGAAGCATTGCCCTTTTTTGGCATTAAACTTTTGTGAACCTGAGTGGCTTTGCCCAGCTAGACATCATCACCTGTGAGATCGCACATGGATATGCATCCTCTGTCCAAACCTGTCAAAAATGCAGCAAATACAAGGGCAACAGAGTTATGGTTCTTAAAAAAGCATTTACTCTACAACAAAGAGGCTGGTACAATAGTACAGAGATCTGGCTACTAACTCAGGACCATTTTTTAAAATGTAGAACACATTCCTGTATTTAGGATGGAATGTAATGGATCCTAGGTGTGTTGTTGCTAGTGTTTTCTGGAATGGGTGGAGTTCCTTCCTGGGTGAGATGGGAGCTAGAGAGAACCAAAGGGTTTTCATCTGCTGAAGGAGAGATTTGCCTGTAAGGGTTTTTATCCTCAGATTGCAGTTGGAGGAAACATGACAGAAGTGAGAGTGTTTATGTGGAAAATTTAGAAGAGGAGCTTACACTAAGATCAATGATGAATCATGGAGCCCATGAGTGAGATCCTGGTAAAACCAGTAGGAAACTGTTCTCAAAGGAAAAAAATATATATATTTGTTTGTGACTAACCTATCTTGTCATAGTATTTTTCTGTTTATAGCTTATACAATGCTTTCACAGTGTTTTTCACCTTTATTTTATCATAATCCCAATTTCACAGATAGATAAATTTGAAACTCCATGAGGTCAATGGCTCAGCCAAGTTTGCACAGCTAGTTAGTTAGCAGAGCTGGAACTAAAGAGCAGATCTTCTGAGTCCCAACTTTGTACCTTTCCCTCTGTACTACCATCACTGTTGTAGACACATCCCTGATTCCTCCTGTCACTGGGAACTCAAGAAGACAAACCTAGTTGTGGATCCCTGCTAAGATGTCTCAGTATGAATAAGGAGCGGTAATCAAAGGAGCCCACTTTTCCTCTGGCTGAGAGCTGATGGAGAACATTTGCAGCAGCAGACAGCGCCAAAAGCCTCAAAGAGCCTTGAAATTCCTAAAGGATGAAATATTAAATATTCTTTTGTCCTGGAAATTGTAGGCTTAGACCTACAGCTGCCTCATTTTGACCAAGCACACTACTAATCTCAGAGCACATTCATTAGTCACCCTCCTACCACCCCCAAGAGATAAAGAAAGGACATTTTATCAGCAGGGAAGTCAGAGCTAACAGGTGAAGCAGGTGATCCAGCATCACCTAGAAGATTTTTGGCAGAGATAAGAATGTATCACTTGATACCCCATAACAACAGGATCTCTGTCCATAGCTTCTTGTCTATGTCACTCCTTACACTAGGCACTGTTCTGGAATATCATACCTATCACTGGATGCTTGCAGAAGGAGAGCTAAATAAGTAAGTAAATGCCCAATGGTGTCAGATGATTGCCCCTTTAGAAGGTCAGGGGGTAGCCCCACAATGGTGACCAATGAATATAAAAATCAATTTTTATCAGCGGCTAAGTTTTAACAGGGCTAGGCTCTAATATCATTTTAAGTGAAAGCAGCATTAATTTTCTTTTATTTTGCTCTAATAGACTCAGTGACACCATGACTACCCTACCATGAGGCATCCTTTACTGCAGAGCAGTTCTTCACATTGAGAAAGGGGACATTTAGAAGCCACTCTGAACAGGCACAGCTCTGTCTATACATTCGTACTTAGAGCTTTCAGTGCATTTAAATTGCTTTTTGCAGCAGTCGAAGGAATCAATAGCTCTTAGACTCTTTAAGGGACGAATAATATACAAGATGGACATTTTAAGCTCTTTAGAAAATATATTCATGAGGTCATCCAGTTTCCCCTGGTACCCAACGTTGCTGGTGACATTTATTAATGTTTTTGCAGCAAACAGGAGGTGGAGTTCTCCAAAGGCTCTCATCTCTGTTCTTCCAGAAAACATTGATTTTTTTTTTTTTTAAAAAAGAATCAGGGAGAGGGGAAGGGGTAAAAAAAAAAAATACTCAAAGCAAAAAAGAAATCTCAAAAAGAATAACTTAGCTCAAAGCTGGCTTGACAAAGTAATTCTATATAAATAGCCTTGTGCCACTTGATAGAGACAATTTCTCCTGATTTTCTCTTTGAACAATTTCATAGTCTTCATGAGAGATGTGCTTTAAGAATAGTATGCTGTTAATGATAATGCAGGACTTTCTACTGAATTTTCCTAGAGTGAAATAGGACAGCTTTACATTATCGTGGATTTGGAAAGCGATTTAAAATTCTAATTAATTAAGGTTAATTAATTAGATGTTTTATTAAAAAAACACTTTGAGATGGCAGATTAGGGAGGTGGGAATAACAACATGGCTGCTTGAAAGAAAATGCTGGAATGCATTAGAAAGATCAGTCTGACTGGGAAAGGCGTAGAAGGGTTTGGGTATGTGATTGGGGTTGAGAGAAATGGACTCTCTTTGGTGAAGTTGATGTTGTGTAAGACTTCAAAGACTAACTATGTTAGGAGGAACCAGGCATGGCAGTGGTTAGAGAATGGGATGTACAAGTAGCCATTCATCTACACATGTTCAAGACATACCAGACACGGTATGTGGTTGAGGAGACAATGGTGTACAAAAGAAGCCCTATTCTCACCTTTACATTGCTTTCAGTCCTGTGCTACATTGTAACAGATGACTCACGTGGTCTACCAAAGGACATTCTTTGGTCCACAAAATGTTTTTCTTATTAGTTGTTAACGAGTAAATTTCACGTGCAAATTCAGATATTTAGTTTCTCTTGAAAAATTATTACATATGACAACAATAGGCAAGATTCCTGAATCTCCTGGAGTTCAGCAGTGATGTGCTTCTTAAATTGATCATAATGCTGCAGTACCCCAAGCCTAGACTCATGTATTACCATTGCCCCTTCCTATGAACATTTACTTTGTCAGTTATTTTTTTTAAAGATTTATTTATTTATTTGACAGACAGTGATCACAGTTAGGCAGAGAGGCAGGCAGAGAGGGAGGAGGAAGAAGGCTTCCCGCCTGCACAGAGAGCCCGATGCGGGGCTCGATCCCAGGAACCTGGGATCGCGACCTGAGCCGAAGGCAGAGGCTTTAACCCACTGAGCCACCCAGGCGCCCCCGTCACAGTTATTATACACACACACATAGAATGGGAAAACACACATGTCCAATGCACAAAGTGAGGATTGAGTGAGACTTGGGTCTGAACATCTGGGAATCCTTAGCCAAGCTATTGTGACCGCTCTACACATTCCCCACATTTCATCTGGTCTTTTCTGTCGACCTTGTTACAACACCATTGAAGACCTTCTCTCTTCTCAAGGATCTCATACACCCGAAAACTATTTCAAATCGATACCCATTATTAACACTTCAGCTAAGGCTCTCCTGGACTCTGACCCTAGAAGTCTCCCCACCCTGTCCAGGGAGAAACATTGTGTTAACATCGTGTTAACCAATGGTTGTGGGGTGAGGAGGCTGAGTGTTGTTGCCTGGGCACCCAGCAAGTCTCCTGCTCTTTGCCTGGCTGGCTATTCTTATCCATTAGGCTTCAGCTTAAATGCCAGCTTCCAAGAGGATCCATCATGACCATCCTGCTCAAAGAAGCACTGGCTTTCTGGTGGGGATCTGAAGTATCACAGAGAGAGAGAGAGAACATGAAAGAATCTGAGATGTGAGAAAACTGGCTTCTACCCAGACTTCAGGATTTCCTGAACAAGAAAAGACAATGGGGAAATGCAGGAAGTAGGCCAGCTCAAGGCTATAATAAGAGAGAAGGGTTTATAACTGCTTCTTAGAACTGATGATTCTGTGAAAGATCCTTGCTCCGCAAAGAAGACCCAGAGATGGAAGGAAGGATCCAGAGAGCCCGTCAGGCACCAAACAAAAGATTTTGGAGCTCCACACTGGAGCTCCTCTTGGGTGGGTCCCTTATCTCCTTCCTGCCTCTAAGGCCCTTTCTCTTTGATGCCATTCCTTTGGCCCAAAGAAACGCAAGCTGGAACAAAGACCTCTTCCAAGAAAGGACAATTTTTTTTAATTGACTGCTAATCAGAGTGTCCCTGTCCTTTGCTAATTTCCTCCAAAATAATACAATATTTTTGTTTCTTGGGCACAGCTTGTATACTTCTTCAAAGACATGGGGTGCCTGGGTGGCTCAGTGGGTTGAGCCTCTGACTTCCTCTCATAATCTTGGGGTCATGATCTCGGGGTCCTGGGATCGAGCCCCACATTGGGATCTCTGCTCAGCAGGGAGCCTGCTTCCCTCTCTGTCTCTGCCTGTCTCTCTGCCTACTTGTGATCTCTCTCTCTCAGTCAAATAAATAAATAAAATCTTAAAAAAAAAAACCCTTGCCTTTGAAATTGACACCAAAATCCAATATGTGTAGACCCTTCCTCACCTGTTAGATTCACACAATATAAGAAATAATTCCTTGAGAGGATTCTTGCCCTGGAGGTGAATCAGCACATGTGTCCAACTAGTAGATATGAAATAATGGGCTATATATATACACTGTTGGGAATTCAGAGACTGTTCTACACATCTGGCCTCCAGAGACCTTGTAGTCTAATTTTAGTCAAACAAAACACCACAAAACAAAAACAAAAACAAAAACATAAGATAAGGGGTAACCCGTAGCTATATCAGAGAGATATTGAACAAATCATATAAACATAAATACTGTGAACATTTGAAGGAAAGAGAGATGAGGTTTGAAGGGGTAAGAAAGGCTACACCAAAAAGAAGAGTTGAGCTGGTTATTGGAATGGGGGCGGAGAATCTACATGCGTTTAAAGTACAGGCAAGGACAAGAGATGACATTCCATGGGTGAGGGGAGGGAGCAGGGGCCGTTGGGGGTTAAAGCAAAGACAAGCAGTGCACCCAAGCTGTAGACCCATGCTTTTTCTCAGGACTGTTCCCAGGAGACCCTGGCTCTGCCTGCTTATTACCTTCCTCCGAAGTACTCCATTGTTTTATTAGTTCCCCCTATAAATTATTTATCTGCAAGATTGCTGATGCTGACCAGCTCTGATAAGTAATGTGTTCCATGGGAAATGTTGCTAGAGGGACGAGGGTCTCCTGCTGCTGCCAAATCATGGAAAATCACTTTGAACTCCTTTTTGTGTGCACATGCGTGGATGTGAAGCTCTTGGAGAGTGGGGGTGGTTCCGATGAAGGCTGTCCTTTCCAGGGGTCTCCATCCCATCTACAAATTGGATTCCTGAGGGCTGCGTTAGGAAAGCTGCCTGGGGATGTTACTCCTGGTGTCATTTGTTATAAAGCAACTCGTAATAACTTGACTGGGAGCAGAACATTAAAAGGTCACCTCATTTTATCACCAATATGCTTCCTTTGAAAAAAGTCACCTCCCAGCCACATTTGGAGAACAATTTGTTACTGTATTTACCTTCTCCTTGTCATTCAGGTGGAGCTTAGCCGTCAGAAAGATCATCACCTTCCAGACTGTTTCAAAAAACTCATAAAAGCTTTGCACAATTACTTTTGCTTCTTTTACCAGCAAATGCCTCTCTTAACTGCTCAGCTGCTAGTGGTCTCCTTCATGTTCTATGGGGCTGCTCTGTCTGTTCTCAAAGGCTACAAATAATTGCCAATAGCATTCCTCCTTTAAGGAGACCTGGGCTTTAATAGTTAAAAATTTACAAAGCAGATAGTTAACTTGAAATTAAATGAAGTGGAGAAGGGGCTCTGATTCACATTACAAAATATTCGTCATGTATCTGACATGCTTCCTTTGTGCTCCTTCTAATTTGACTCGACTTCGAGGATTCAAGATGAGTCACTGTCTCGTGGGTAAAGGTAGAGATGTCACAGAGACTTTACCAACCTAATGGTAACTGTGCCCTAAAGGAAGAACACTTAATGGCAACCCAGGGACAGGGTCGCCCGGGTGGCACAGCTGGTTGAGCATCTGACTCTGGGTTTCAGCTCAGGTCATGATCTCAGGGTCGTGGGATGGAGCCTCATATATGGATCCACTCTCCATGGGGAGAGGATCCCTCTCCCTCTGGCCCTCCTCCACTCATTCTCTCTTTCTCTCTCATAGATAAATCTTAAAAAAAAAAAAAAAAAAAGAGTCAACACAGACACAGCATTTGACCCTGTTGGGATTTGAAGCTTGGATTCATTTTTTTCAATAATTGGATATCCTTGAACCTTCATATCTGATACACACACACACACACACACACACACACACACACACACACACACACCTATGATTTGCCAAAAGGTCTGGGCAACTCTAAAGAGACTTCTGAATTCCACTTCACCTCACAAAATTTTGTGAAGTGACTACTGCACTCTTAGCATGAAAATACCTAATAATGCTTACAAAGCTGTCATGAGACAGGTATGACTATCTTTCTGACGTTTTCCCGCAGGAGATGAGTGAAGATCCAGCTCGGGGTTTGAGAACACGTGCCTGAGCTTGGTTCTGGCCTGTGTGTTATAGATCATCTCATCCTGGAGGTGATCTGGGAGGGCTACATTCAACTTGCCTCTTTAATTCCAGGAGGAGGCAGTCTTTCTCACCCCTCTGCCTGAGGCTATTCGGGTCCATGGAGAATCCTGGCCACCAGTGGGACAGCCCTGTGCATCCCTCAGAGGAAATCATGGTGAACTTGTTATGGTTGTTACTGCCTTTCATTTCTCTCCATATGTGTCTTACAGTTAAAAATTGCCATTCTTTGGGGGGGGGGGTATGAATTGTTTTCTTCTCCTCCTGGTTTGCATTCCGTACATGCAGTAATGCAATATTGCATTCCATTTGCACCCTTCCTTGGAGAAAAACTTAGTGGTTTTCTACCTTCCAAGTGGAATGTTACAGAAGATAGTAAGAAATCTTAAAATATACCTATGATTTTATTAATAATGTTTTTTTTAGAATACGGTGTTCCTCAAGATTAAAAAATGATGTTAAAAAAAATGGCCATTCTCTCAGTGAGAATTGCTCTTGGCTTCCACAGACAAATTCATAAAGGCAGTTTAGGGGTTACTTTTTCTCATGCAAAACAAATCCAGAGGTAGGCTGCTGGGGAACAGTGCAGTGGCCCCAAGATTCCAGCAGAAATCAGGAGCCTTGTGTTTCCTCTCAGCCACCCCAGTGAGCAGTGGCTATCCTCATGGTCACAAGCGTCCTGGTTTCCATTCGAGAAGACAGTAGAAAAAGAAGCAAGGGAGGAAGAGTGAGAATTAGATCACTCTCTACCCCTCCCAGATCCTTTCCCAGAAGCTCCATCCAGTGGCTTCTTGTTACACCTCACTGGCCAGAACTGTTCCATTGGGCCACCCTTAGGTACAGGGAGGGGCTGGGCGATTAACTAGGCTCATTGCCACCCTAAACAAAGTCAGGGCCGAATTATTAAGAAAAAAGGACAAAAGAGATGTCAAATAGACCATCTGCAGCATCTGCCACAAAGAGTAAGAGTACTTTGCTTTCTTTAGACACAAACTACTGCATGAAAATTAATATGTATCACAGAGGCTACAAAGGAAAAATAATCACATTTCTTATAAGGACAACCAGAAACTTCTATTCCCTTGTTTTTTCTTTGCTGGTCTTGCAGATTTCTTACAGTTCATATTTACTGTGGCCAAATCTAATTCATTCATTTATGAAGCTATCTTGGGCACCAGCAGAAGTCATAAACTATTCATCTCTGGAATGTTTATATTTGAGAAGGTCACAGTATTGAGTGTATGCATACCCCAGGACCCCTCTCTCCATGTGGGCCCCTGGTGGCCTGGGCCTGCTATTTTCCTTTAAACAGTGAAATGAGATGTCCACAGCTCAAAATACATATCGTGCTTTCCCACAAGCTCCAGAGGACTCCCAGTAAAAGAGGTTCGGACCCTCTCTGACTCTTCCTGTGTTTCCTCTCTCTTCTCTTGCTATCCCTACCACCTTGGACCATAGGCAATATCTGGTGATTAGAACAGCTTTACTTTTCTTCATGACTTTCTCTCCACTATGGATATCTCTGGAATCTTAACCTCAAAATGCAGAAGAGGGGAGATTTCAACTCCTCAGTCTTTTATTCTGAAACCCCAAATAAAAAGGGAGGTTCAAGGAAAGAAATGCTGTCTTCCCGAGGAGGAGTGGGCCTGGAATCACCCTCCATACCACAGTGCCCTTGCTTACCTGCTCTTTGGAATGACCTTGTGGCTGAGCTAAGCATGGGATCTGGAGCATAGAGGTAAATGAATGATGTACTCATAGTGGCACAGATTCGCTTTGGGGTGGAGGTGGCCCATGTAGCAGAAGTAGAAAGAAATAATTATGTGTTCAAAGCCTCTGACACTTTTACCCATATGGTTTCTCATTTTCTAAAGCAGAATCTAGAGCCTCCTACCTTTCATGGCTGGCCCACCACCCCTGCCTGCAAGAGCACCTTCCCCCAGTAAGTTTGTTTTGGGGTTGAGTCTGGGTCCCACTGCTGCCCACTCCTGTGCTGTCACGTGGCTGGTCATCTTCCCTGCCTAATCTCCTCAAGGCCTCCCCTTGCTGGTTAGCTGCTAGAATCCTGGGATGTGTTCTCTCTTCCTAGGATGCTGCTATTACTTCCAGGCCTCAAATTCTCCCGGAAGAGAGGTGCTGGGAAGGCCTCTCGACTTCAGCGCACAGACGCCCATACATTGCTTCCCTTCCTCTCCACACTGCAAACACTAGGGTTAGCAGCTGAAACAAACCATTGTCATTGAAGGCTAATGGGGATAATGTCAGGGCAAGGTCAGACATTCTAAAATTACCTCCACGGCAAGGGGGACATTGCTCCCCAAATTGTCCCGGTCTGTAGAACCCACAGCCAGTTTTCACTCAGCCTGGTCCATTCTCCCTTCTGTCTTCAAACAAAGAATCCACCAGAACTCTCCTTCCAGAGGAAATCTATTCCGCTGCTATCCCCAGTCACAACACATCAAAACGACCCCTCTGGCCCCTGGGAGAATGCATCTTGTACTTTCACTGTGCCATCTTACACAGTCCACTTCCCATTTTAGACAAGACCCAAGGCTGTGCCTTTTATGACCAAAAAAAAAAAAAAATTTTTTTTTTTTGAACTAAAGTGTATTTCTAAACAAGAGAATAAATTTTCCCCCAGAGGTAAATTCTGTGACTCTCCTAGAATGCAAAAAAAAAAAAAAAAAAAAAAAAAAGTCCATCTATATTTAGTTCCTGATTGAACAGTAAATTCTCCTTCACTACATCTGCCCGGGAGCAGTGACTGTATTCAGAGCCCCCAGATTCCAGTTCAAGCACTGTCACGCGCTGTGTGATTTGGGACAAAGGCTCCTATTTCTCTGGCTCTCTGTTTCTATGAATAAAGACTTGGGGAGAACTTAATGATCTCTCCAAGACTTCTTCTAGCATTAAAATGCAAATTTTCAAAATTTTCATTCAAAACTAAATATTTGAGAAATCTAAAAAAAAAAAAAAAAAAAAAAAATCAAGACTCCAATGTCTCAAGGAATATTCCCAGCTTGGGAATAAGACCAAATTTGCCTATGATCCTCCTCAGGCAGAAGAGCAGGATTAGAGTGTTCCAACTCAATTGAACACAAAGCTATTTCAGCAACCACACGTCCCAGCTGAGAAGCCCAGCAAGCAGGCTTCTAATAGTCTCCACTGACCCCATGGAGAGTTGACTTTGCTCCCTGGGGGTGATATTGGAGAGCCGATGCCTTACAGGCAGCACAAGCAGGAATTTTATTATTATTGGTTTTGCAATTTGTTCCCATTTTGCTGTCATTTGCCTTCGTGGCCATGGATCTCTACATTAAGATTTCGATTCCATTCCCTCCGGGCTCCGGTGGTTTATGGAGATTGCTCGTGTTTGCCGTCTTGACTATAGTTGGTGTACAGCCCCCGGCTGCTGTGTTGAGCATAATCAAATGTCATTTATGAAGTCCGCCTGCCACTGGAGGACTGGGGGAGAGCTGTGTGGCCCGTGCCTGAGCAACTCAAAGAGACAGGCAGCCTCGGCAGTGTGCTTCTGGCTGCGGATAACTCAGGCTAAGGCTTGATTATTTCTGACCCTGGCTTGCTGGTTGTAAGTTACAGGTCACTTAAGTCTGCTCCAATGAGTTTCTTCCAGATGGGAGTGCCAGGTGCTGCCTGACAACGGAGCCGAGATCCTCTTCCTGAGTCACTTGCCTGGAATAAGCAGACCATGGGAGGCAACACAGATAGCAGAAAAAGCAGTGGACTCCAGTCCTGGACAAAGTTCTGGCTGACTCACCCATCCTTTCACTATGTAGCCTCTGTCCTCAAAGTTATTTGCAGGACTCTGCCCACTCACCCATAGAGCCAGGGTTTGATTAAATGATCACTAAGGATCCTTTTACCCCAAATAGTTCCTTGTCACTTTGATGTAGTTCTTTGCCCCGGGGGCACTCTTCTGTGTACTTGATTCCTGACTTGTGTCTCATCTCTACTTTCTGAATCTCGCTTTCTGATAATGTTCTCATGAACTTCGCCATTCCAGTATTTGATCCTGGGATGCTTACTAGCCACTCAGTATTTTCTCTTCCAAGCTTTTCCTCCCCTAAATGTTCTCATTAAGATCATGAATGGCTTCCATATTGCAAAATCCGATGGGCACATTTTAGTTCCCGTTCTTACTTGATATCTCAATAAATTTCGATGGAGTTGGCCACCCTTTCTTTCTTGATATACTTGTTTTGATAATGTCCCATGCTTCTGGTTTTCTTCTCACCTCACCGGCTCCTCCTCCTTATACAACCTCTTGGTGACAAGGGTATGCCACCAACTCCTACATTTTCATCTCCAGTTTAAATCTCTCTCCTGAGTTCCAGATCCTTCTATGCAGCTGTCGGTTTAGCCTCTGTGTTTAGAAGTTCCATGGACTCCTCAAATTCAGTGTGTGTTGAACTAAATTTCTGAACTTCCTCCTGCTAACGGACCTCCTAGACCAGGTTTTTGAGTCTTGACATCATAGAAATGAACAGTGAACTTAAGAGAAGAAAGCAGGTGGGGTTTATTAGGGGCAGTTTGTATACCAGGGAGCCAACAAGAAGGAGGACTTTCACTCTCTGATGGGGGAGCATACAAGGCTTGTTTATAAAGGTAGTTTTTCCAAAGGGTGAAGGGCTGGGAGTAGGGACGCATCCTTCAGTCCCACAGTCATTATTTTTGTGGCCATTACTTTTTAGTGGACACAAGACAATCATAGGATGCTTTTGCTCATGATCAACAATTTTCTAAGGCTCCTGGAAAATAAAAATACTTTTATGCAAGCAGGCTTTAAATTGTTCCTTCTAATTTCTCTCAGGCAACCGTTACTCCCTAATGGCCGTTCTCTCTCATTTATTCTCTTTCTCAGAAGGAGGTATTTGTCTCTAAGCATGGAAATTTTAATCCTTCCCTCAGACCAGTGGCTTTGCAGGAGTTAAGTTCCTCCAGCTTTCCCTATTCTGTCTCACTCTTACCTACAATTGGCCCCTATTGAGAGCCCCCCCAATCAGTACATGGCTCCTCTGTCCACCCCTTACCCAAGTCACAAGCCTAGGAGTTGTCCTAAATACTTCCCTTTCCTTCATCCAGTTCAGACCCAAGTCCTTTTGTGTATACCTCCAACATATATCTCAAATAAGCCTTCTTCTCTTCATCCATCTTCATTAGCATACCTGGCCTGAAGCATATTTCTTCTGGATTACCTAGGTTTTCTCCAAGTTAGGACTTCATTCTCTTTACAGCAGTTAATGTGATCATTTCTAGGCACAAATCGTATCCCTTTACTCCCCCTTTAAAATTGTTTAATGGATCTCCAAAATGTTCCACGTGGCCTCCAAGGTACTACATGCCTGGGCTCCTGAGGGAACACTGACTCTGGTCTTCCTTTAATTCTTCAAATTTGCTATGCTAGCTATGGCTTCATGGACTTTAAAGAACAACCTTCCCTCTCTTTGCAACACTGTTCTCCAAAATTTCACCTGGCCACCTCTTCCTCCTGACTTTGCCTTAAAAACTCTCCACCTAAATCAGGTGTTCCTCTGATTCTGTCTCATAACATCCAACAGTGCCCCTTCACACAATCATCACTATTTTAAATTATATATCATTTTGTTTCATTATTTAATTAATATTTGCCTCCCCATCTAGCCTGTAAGCTCCATAAAGGCAATGACTATGTATGTTTTCTACTTTATTCAACCTCGAATGCCTTTTTCAGAAGATGTTGTATAATAAAGACTCAGTAAATATTTGTTGAATAAATTAACAAATCCTTATTTCTCTTCATTGTTTCACTAGCTGTCTACTTGCTGAGGCTCAGAACCCCATATCCTAGTTTTTGACATACAACACACTTAACTTCTTTGTAACAGGATGTTGAATTAAACTTTTACATGAGTTGCAATCATACTGGATACCAGGTTCAGATACACAATCAAGATATAAATTTTCAGAGGAAATGATAAGAACCACTTTCATGATTCTCAGACATCTTCACCCACATTAAGGATATATATTAAGGGACCAGAGAATAGAAATGCCTAGGGTGCCTGGGTGGCTTCATTGGTTAAGTGTCTGATTCTTGCTTTTCATGATCTCAGGGTCATTGGATCAAGCCCTGTGTCAGGTGGAGTTTGCTTGAGATTTTCTCCCTCTCCCTCTGTCCCTCCTCTTGCCACCCTCTCTCTCTTTCTAAAATAAATAAATAAATAAATAAATCTTAAAAGAGTGAGAGACAATAGAATGCAGAGATCTGTGATGAGAATCTCTTTGGGGAGAGTGGTGCTGAGTATCTCCTCTTAACCTTCACAGAACCTCCAAGAGAGAACGATTCAGTGAGAACACTCAGTGGGTGTGAGATGTGTTCTTGTGCTTGGATGTGGGAGAAGGGAGCCACGATGTATTGATATCTTAATTCCATTCCAGAAATCAAGAGAACAAAAGATAAGCTGGCTAGAGGCTTTGATGGTAGAACAAAGGAGGGTATCTGTTAACTATTCAGCCTGCCAGCAAGAAATAAAAGGTAGCAGATCAAAGGAGACCAAAGAGAGAGAGCCAGAATTAGAGTTTTTAAAATGCTTTTCAAAATAGCCCACCTAAAAGGATGCTAAGACCAGAAAGAATCTGGAGGCGGATTGCAGACTTTTAAAAACTGAGAGGGGAATCGAGTTCCAATAATAAAGTTATAATAAAGTTGGGCCAGAGAACCATATACCGAAGTTAAGGAACAGAAGGTGAGAGATTACCAGTGATGCAATATCTCCAAAAAACTTCTAAAGAGCCTCATGAAAAAAAGAGATAGAAAGGTCGACCTCTTGAGCTTGACAGTGTTGGTAAGTAAGAACTTTTCTGCTCCCCTTCTCTCTCCTCATATCCCTGTCATCCCCACCCTCATATTCCACACTCCACTCTACCCTGGAAGGTCAGAAAAAATATAGAGAAAAAACTGACAACACCATCTCTCCCTAAGGCATGGACTCCATTTGCAACATGCTCCTAGCAAGAAGATGAAGGAGGGAAATGTAACCTTTTGATGAGGTTGGAAGCTTTGGTTATCATATAGGAACGGACATGTTTCTTACCAAGTTGAATTTGCGTTTGTAATTTTAAATCAGCATAGGTCTTTTTCTTTCCTAGAAGTGACCAGAAATGTTGTGAGGTTCACCCTAGTTTCTGTCCATGGGAAAAGAAGGACCTCTACCATTGAGCAGGTATAAAAAGACGGTGGGGAATAAATACAAAAGGGCTTTCTGACCAAATCCCACAAATCTTGCTTACTTTTAGAAATAACTACATCTATAATGCTATGGGTAAATAACCCTTCTGAAAAAACATGAAAAAGGATTTTATACTTATGGTAGCTTTATGATATTTGAAATATATGGGGCTAACTACAGTAGCAAATGACCTTTTGAAAATATATAGCACAAACACAATAGCTTACTTTTTGCCAGTAGGGTGAACAGGTGCTATCATTCAAAGATCCAGACAGATGGAGTTTCTGCCATTTTCAGGGGTTGGATGTTGTTCTTTAGAGATATTCTCATTCCTGCTACCTAGAAGAAGGAACGCACAAGACGCGCCCCTGGGAAGTTTTAGTGGGCCAAGCCTGGGTGTGGCACATATCACTTCCACGTTGCCTTCTACAGCTGGGCGTTTGTCACACAGGAAGGACAGGAAAGCATGGACTTCAGTGAGGAGAGAGCAGTTGCTTCTGGAGCATGATAAAACAGTAATTATAGGCTAGACTGATACACACAGGCCTCATCAGCCTATGGCTAAAAGTGAGGTTACATTAATATTTATATCTAGATTTGCAAAGGCTTTTGTATCAACTGATTAACTACAGCTCCCCAATGCCCCCTGTAAAAGCTCAGGCAGGTTGTTTGTGGGAGCTCCAGCAAGAACTCTAATGAGCTCAAAAATAATTTCATTAATGGTACCCTACTCTGAATTCCTCATAACAACAACAAAAACAAGAGAAAATGATAATAGAAGTCCTTATGGCAGCAACAAAAATAAAAGCAAACCAACACAGCAGATCTGAGAGAGAGCACAGGTTGAGTTGAAGACCACCGCAAGAAAGCGAATATCGCAATAAAGACACTCAAGTGGATTTTTGGGGGGTTCTCACTGCACATAAAAGTTACATTTACATGATGCTGTATAGTCTAGCAGCTGTGAAGTGGTATTATGTCTGAAAACACAATGTATACACCTTAATAAAAAAATATTGCTTAAAACTGTTAACCATCATCTGAGCTTTCAGCAAGTCATAATCTTTTTTGCTGGTGGAGGGTCTTGCTTCAGTGTTGATGGCTACTGAGGGATCAGGGAAGTGGTTTTTGGAGGTTGGGGTGTCAGCTTCTTAAAATAAGACAACAGTGAAGTTTGCCACATCAATGGACTCTTCCTTTCATCAACAATTTCTTGATAACTTGTGATGCTGTTTGATAGCATTTTACCCATGGTAGAACTGCTTTCAAAATTAGGGTTAATCCTCTCAAACTGTGCCCTACTTTATCAACGCAGTTTACATAATATTCTAAATCCTTGGTTGTCATTTCAACTATCTTCACGGCATTTCAACCATCTTCACCATGTCATCTTCACGGCAACTCCACCAGTAGATTCCATCTCAAAAAAGCAATTTCTTTGCTCACCCATGAGAAGCAACCCTCATTCATTCAAGTTTCTTCATGACATGGCAACAATTCACTCACAGCTTTGGGTTCCTCCACTGATTCCAGTTCTCTTGCTATTTCTGCCACATCTGTAGTTACTTCTTCCAATGAAGTCTTGAATCCCTCCAAGTTACCCATGAGGGTCCTGGTAATCCTGATCTTTGGACCTCTTCTCATGAATCTAATGTTCTTAATGGTATCTAGAATGGTGAATCCTTTATAGAAGGTTCTCAATTTACCTTGCCCAGATCCATCAAAGGAATCACCATCTACACAGCCATAGCCTTACGAAATGTATTTTGTAAATAACAAGGCATAAAAGCCAAAATTACTCCTTGAGCTGCAGAATGGATGCTGTGTTTACAGGCATGAAGACAACATTAATCTCACTGGACATCTCTACCACAGCTCTTGGTGACTTGGTGCATTGTCAATGAGCAATCATTTTTAGGGGGCATCTTTTTTTGCTGGGCAGTAGGTCTCAACAGTGGACTTAAAATATTTAGTAAATCATGTTGTAAACAGATGTGCTGTCATCCAGGCTTTGTTGTTCCATTTATGGAGCATGAGCAGAGTACATTGAGCATAATTCTGAAGGGACCTAGGATTTGGGGATGGCAACTGAGCATTGGTTTCAACTTAAAGTCACCAGCTGCCTAGCTCCTAGCAAGGAAATTAGCCTGTCCTTTGAAGATTTAAAGCCAGACATTGACTTCTCCCTAGCTATGAAAGTCCTAGATGGCATCTTCTTCTAATAGAAAGCTGTTGTTCTGTGTAGCCAGCTTCATGAATTCTCTTAGATCTTCTGGGTAATTTGCTCAGCTTCTCCATCAGCATTTGCTGCTTCAGCTTGCACTTTGATGTTATGGAGATGGCTTTTTTCTGGAAACCTCAGCAACTAACCTCTGCAAGCTTCAAACTTTTCTTCTGAAACTTCCTCACCTCTCTCAGCCTCCACAGAATTGAAAAGAGTCACGGTTTTGTACTGGATTGGATGTTGACTCAAGAGACCATGGTGGCTCACTTGACTCAGACCACTAGAACTTCCTCCATATCAGCAGTAAGTGTGTGTGTGTGCCTCTCTTCTCATTCATGTTCCCCTGGAGCAGCACTTTTAATTTCCTTCAGGAACTTTTCCTTTGTATTCACAAATTCGTTAAATGGCACAAGAGGCCTAGCTTTCAGCCTAACTGGCTTTCAACACGCCTTCCTCACTGAGCTTACTCATTTCTAGCTTTCGATTTAAAGTGTGAAATGTGTAACTCTCCCTTTCACTTGAACACCTAGAAGGCATTGTATGGCTACAGATTGGCCTAATTTCAATATTGTGTCTCAGGGAATAGGGAGGCTGAGGAGAGGGAAAGAGGGGGGAAAAGAGCCGGTCAGTAGAGCAATCAGAACACACACAACAGTTACCCACTAAGTTTGTAGGCACAATTTGCTGGCACAACTTACATGGGCGCAATTCATGGTGCCCCAAATCAATTGTAGTAACAACATCAAACATTGCTAATCACAGATCACCATACAGAAATAATGAGAAAGTTTGAGGAGCACCTGGCTGACTCATTCAGTAGAGCACGTGACTCTTGATCTTGCGGTTGTGAGTTTGAGCCCCACATTGGGCACAGAGCTCACTAAAAAACAAAACCAACCAAGAACAAGCAAACAAAAACCAAAAACCAAAAAAACAGAACAAAAAACAAAGTTTGAAATATTACTAAAATTACCAAAATGTAACACAGAGAGATTAAATGAACAAATGTTGTTGGAAAAAATGCTCCAGTAGATTTGTTTGAGGCAGGTTTGCCACAATCTTTCAATTTCTAAAAACCAAAACAAAACAAAACACAGTATCTGCAAAGTGTATAAAATAAAGTATGCCTGTAAAAGCAAACAGGTGCTCAGAACTTCCTACATGCTAGTCACTGCTCTAAGCACTTCACGTGTATTTGTGCATTTAATCTTCAATTATGCCCATTTGTCAGATGAGAAAATCAAGGCAAGGAGAGGCCAATTAACTTGCACAATTGCAGAGCTAGTGAGTGCAGAGCAGGATACAAACCCACTCAACCAGGTTCCAAAGCCTTTCCACTGAACATCTCTGCTCTCTCCCCTGCCCTGTCTCCACTGCCAGTGAAGTCGAAAGAAACAACATCTGTGTTGGGGGTGACTTAGTCTACTCAGGCAGCCATAACAACATACACTGGGGGCATTTAAAGCAGCCACTGGGTGGCTCAGTTGGTTGAGGGTCAGACTCCTGGTCATGATTCCAGACTCCTGAGATAGAGCTCCACGTCAGGCTCCATGCTCAGTGGGAAGTCTGTGTGAGAGATTCTCTCCCTCTGCCCCTCCCCCACCTCTCAAATAAATCTTAAAAAACAAACAAACAAAAACCAGCACACAATTATTTTCTCACAGTTCTGGAGGCTGGAGAGTCCAAGATCAAAGTCCCACAAGAGTTCAGTTACTGAGAGTTCTCTTCCTCTCTTGTGCATGGCTGCCTTCTCACTGTCCTAACATGGAGGGGAATGAGAGAGCAAGCTCTCTGTACCTCCTCCTCTGTTATAAAGAGGAGATCTGGGGCACCTGGGTGGCTCAGTGGGTTAAAGCCTCTGCCTTCGGCTCAGGTCATGATCCCAGGGTCCTGGGATGGAGCCCCGCATCGGGCTCTCTGCTCAGCAGGGAGCCTGCTTCCGCCTCTCTCTCTCTGCCTGCCTCTCTGCCTACTTGTGATCTCTGTCTGTCAAATAAATAAATAAAATCTTAAAAAAAAAAAAAAAAAAGAGGAGATCTGTCAGATCAGGCTTCTAACCTTATGACCTTATCTAGCCTCAGTCATCCCCTTAGAGGCTTTATCTCCAATATAGTCACAGGGGTGGGGGCTAGAGCTTCAACAGTGAACTTGGAGGGGGGACACATCCACTCCATAGCAGTACCTTCTCTTGGTGCTTCCCAAATTATAAATCACAGAGATGCCCCATACCCAAAAATAAGAAGAGAGCCCTTCTCCTAAATTCTGTCTTCTCCTTTACTGCCTGGATCCTAGGCAATCTTACTCATGCTTAGAAAATCACAAAGTTTCTCAAGAGAGCTAGTCTTGCTGCTCTGTGGTGCGAATCAATTTCAGCTCCTCATCTTAGTCCACAACAGAAAAACAAGCATGTCCCCCACCTTTATTTTCATTTCCCCCTGCCTTTTCCTAGGGGAAAATTACTTAATTTCTTTTATTCCTCCCAAAGATTTTCCATCCTAACCTATGCATGTTAGCTCATGCGAACAGGCTGGAGGAGAGACTCCTAGCTTCCCATAGCCTGAGTCTCAGTGTGGCTAGGCTGGTTCCTCAGCCACAAGAGATTCCAGGAGAAACCCACTTTGTGTAGAGCTAAGTTGATTTGTTATAGTGGGTGGAACCAGTTATAAGGCTTGTCACTCAACCCTGTGTTACAAATAAACTGAAAGCAGGATTCAGCCCTCTGAGAGGAAATTGGTATTTACTAACAGGGTGACCCAAAGCAGAAAGAGACAAGCTATCTTGGACCATCAGATGAAGCTGTCATGATGCAGACAAGGTGTCAGGGAAAGTGGTGTGTGTTATCTAGGTCGCTTGGCCATTATGTATGACAACTGCATGTCCTGAATCTTCTAGGTCAGCTTCAATTCCAAATATACTATCACCTTGTCAGACCACATACTCCAATTTTGCATTTGGAAAATGTGACCACCAAATCTTTAAGACACTAGATCAGCATATTAGCTTAGGGGAATAGAACCAACCTTAATAATATTGATGAACAGTTTTCAGAAAAACCTTTTCTGAGGGCAGAATTGGAGCTTATAGACTGAAGCCATGCATACCTCCAGAAAGAGAGCAACAAGGACACAAAAGTCAGTGTAAGAGTTTCTACTGCCCTGAGAGGCATTTGTACAATCAGATGGACAGGACTCTCTTCCTGGGAGATGGGAAAGGGGGAGCTCCAAGAGAAAGCAGTCTCAGAGTACACACGTGGGCTGTATCCCAACTCCCATCCCCACCCTACCCAGCCAGACAGGATGACCTGAGAAGATGAGCAAGAGAACTGGGCCTCAGGGAAGGTTTGGGGAAGGAAACTGAAGACTCCATTACTACCCAAGTTACACTCAGTAAAATCTACCAAGGCCAGAAATCTGAACATCATAATTCAATATCTATTCCCAAATGGGGTGATTAGAAACAAAGAAATTGATCTATGAGCACTCTAAAATATGTGCCATGATTTGCTGACTAAACAGTATATAATACTACGCTCAGATGTCTGTGTTCTGCAAAGTGTGTCTGTACTTATTTGTGGCACCTGGTTTAATTTTTCTATTTACTGTCCCTTTTTAAAAACTTCAAATCTTATTTTCCCTGAAAAAGAGGAGATTGTATTTTCCTTCCCTTTCAAAATGGAGAAAAGGCTTGGGTTTCTTTTTTTTTTTTTTTCTTTTCTGTTCTTTCTTTCTCTCTTTTTTTATAAGATGTATTTATTTGAGAGAGAGGGAGGGCATGTGTGTGTGAGCAGGGGAGGGGCAGAAGGTGTGGGAGGGAGAGAATCTCAAGCAGACTCCCCATCAAGTGTGGAGCCCAACATAGGGCTTGATCCCACAACCCTGGGATCATGACTGAGCTGAAATCAACAGTGGATGCTCAACTGATTGAGACACTCAGGAGCCCCAGGGCTTGAGTTTCTATAAAAAGTTTATGGTGTGGGGGCACCTGGGTGGCTCAGTGGGTTAAAGCCTCTGCCTTCGGCTCAAGTTGTGATCCCAGGGTCCTGGGATCGAGCCCCGCAATGGGCTCTCTGCTCAATGGGGAGCCTACTTCCCTTCCTCTCTCTTTGCCTGCCTCTCTGCCTGCTTGTGATCTCTGTCAAATAAATAAACAAAAATCTTTAAAAAAAAAAGTTTATGGTGTGGCCATGAGTTTGATAAGCACAGGGGGTTGGAGGATACAGTGCAGCTTAGATGGATCAAGTGTGTGTGCGCGTGTGTGTAAGTGTGTATGTGAAAGAGTGTATATGTGTATACATGTGAGTATATGTGTGTACATGTGTGAATGTGTGTGTCTTACCCACATGTTGTAAGGAGGAACGAAGGAGGACGTGTGGGGACATTCACGGTCAAGGTCAAGGACATTGTGGATGCAGTCCCTTCCAGTTCCAGTCTGTGGATGTGTCAGCCCCACCTTGATCTCCTACACATACCTCTGAGCAATGAATTTCAAAAACCTTTCAAATCATGGTGAATGTAAGCAGCTGACGAAAACTAGCACTCCTTAGGCACATCTATTCTGTCCTCAGGTAAATATAAAACTAAACTTCTCTGAGGACATGGTCATTTGTCATTGGTTAAAATTTCTATAGAGGGGAAAACCAACAGCAAAGTCAATGCCTGGGTTTCTGAGTAAGAAAGTACTTAGTGCTATCTACTACCAATACTTTCTACTTAGACAAAATTCACCCATCCTATAAGATCCCAGATCTTACAGGGCCTCTAGAAGCCACGGGGAGCCTTTGTGCAAATTAGGAAAAAGTGCCTCTTCTGGTGGCCCCACGCCAGGCTGAAGCACCAGGCTTGGGAAGCATGAGTCAGATGGTGGGGGGCCACCTTATCCTGCGCCCTTGTCCAACTGGGCGCTGCAGCTCTGGTCATGCATTTCTGCATCGGTTCCATGGTGGTAGAGACTGTCAGGTGGTCAGATGCACACTTTATATATTGGCAAGAACATTCCACAGGCCTGAGCTAATTTCTAGACGGAATCTGAAAACCACCTCCACAGAAGTCTGTGCTCTGCGGATAGATCACCTGCAGCATGAACTTGAACTATCTCACACAAGAGTCAGTTGTTTTCTAAGACCTCAGAGCCTCGATGACTTTTGATGCTTTTAGAGTTACTGCGAGCATGATGAGGGCAAACTCGTGCCTTCTAGAATTAGATCAGCTCTTTAGGGGTGGTGAGGCAATAAAAATGCAAAGCTATTTAAGGCTCCAGATGAGTGGAACTGAGATCTGCTGCAGAAGTTCAGAGAAAGGAGAGAAAGAACCTTATACGCCAGAGAACACACAGAAGGCTTTAGTTACATAAACTGGAGAAAGGGAGGGGAAAGAATGGTGTGTTTGTAGCAAGGAAGCAAAAAATTGTCTGATTACAGGTGAGAGGGTGCTGCATAGGGCAGAGAGGCGGGACATGAACAAAGCTTAGAGGTCTAAAGAGAAGCCCCAGGACCACGTCTGTGTTCTTAGGGGGGAAAATGTCATGAATATTACCTGTGTATACTTGGAAAGTAAATGTTTAAAAGATGACACTTATTTAGAAAGTCAGCTTGATGAACTAAAACAATCAGAGGCTTAGTGAGAGGACAAATACAAGTTCAAAGTCTGGCTCCATTCCTGATTAATTACATAACCATGGACCATAATCGCTCTAAAACTCCATTTCCTTATTTATAAAAGTAGAAATAAAAATGCCAGGTCTCCAAGATAATTGCAGGAATTGAATGCAGTAAGGACACATGCATCCATCATCTGGTAGGTGTTCAATAGCCAGGCACTCTAGGACAATGTCAGCCTCAGAATCCTCTAAACGTGAGTGACAGAAGGTCAAATAATCCATTTTTGCTTTGATGTCTAAGACTATTGCAAAAATTGCTAGCATGTATATGCATCAATAATAACCAATTATAAACTGTAATGGTAAGATGATCCCTTGTCAGGGTTCTTGGTTATAAATAACAGAAACTAATTCTGGTTATCTTAGGCAGAAACAAAGTTTATTGGCAGGGTATCAAATAGGTCACTGAACTGACTGAGAGTTCAGGCAAACACTCAGAATAGGTAATGCACTGCCAAGATCAGACCAAAAGCAATTTGCACGGCAATGCCACCATTGGATACCCACAGCCATGCTGCTGGTCTCCTCTGTCCCAGCACACTCACCACCAAGCCACTAAATCTCTTGCCTCAAAGCAGCTACTACACCAAAAATATCTCTAACAGATCCTTTGCATTATTCTCTTAAGGTTTAAAGTTTCTAATAGTAGCATTTCATGGACCATGATTAATTTATATGTTCATTCTGTAGCTGCCAGAGGTGAGGAGAGAAAATATCCCCTCTACTTTTTTTTCTGTAGTGAGAGGCAGGTAGAACCAGAGCAACTCCTTTTCTTACCAAGAGATTCCCTCCAAAAAAGATGAGTATGGACGGCAAAATAGCCAATACCCAACATACAACAGTAACAGAATTTATTAAATGATGTGCACAAATCTAACAAGAAATGGTCAAGATGTATAGAAGAAAACTATACAACTTTCCCCAAGGAAGTAAAAGGAATATAAAATAAATGATGAGGCATTTTCAAAAAGAAAATGTTTATATTGTTAAGATGTCGGTTCTCACCAGATCTGCAAATTCACTGGAATTCAAGCAGAAATGCAAGAGGTTTTGCTTGTTTTAGAGTTCAGCAGGTGGTTCTAACACACATATATAGAATAATACACGCAAAAGTGCAAAGAACTTTTTGAAACAGAAAAACACAGGGATTATTCAACATACTAGATACCCAAATATGCCATTAACCTATAATTGTATAGTATGGCATTGACCCAGGAATAGATACATAGATCAGTGGGGCAGAAGAGAACTCAGAAAAAGTCACTGTATGAGCAGAGGGGTAGTATATAAAGGAAAGTATTTCAATTCAGTAGGGAATTAAGGGTCAAAAAAGAAATAAATATGAAAGGTGGTGGATATGTTAATTAACTAAATGATGGGAAACCTTCTACAACATAGATGTGTAGCAGATCACCACAATAAACATTTTAAATATCTTACAATTTTATGTTAATTTTACCTCAATAAAGCTAAAAAAATAATTCAACTAAATAAAGAAAAAATCTTGTCCTTTCTGTCAACGGTAAGATTGCAAATACTGTAGGCTCTGTGGGACATCAAGGCTCATTTGCAATCATTCAGCTGTGACACTGCAGAGTGAAAGCAGCCACAGACAAACCAAAGAAACTGACGGTAGCTGTTCCAATAAAACTTTATTTTAAAAAAGACGCTAAGGGACACCTGGGTGGCTCAGTTGGTTAAGCGGCTGCCTTCGGCTCGGGTCATGGTCCCAGCGTCCAGGGATCGAGTCCCGCATCGGGCTCCTTGCTTGGCGGGGGGCCTGCTTCTCCCTCTGCCTCTGTCTGCCACTCTGTCTGCCTGAGCTCGCGCTTTCTCTCTCTCTAAAAAATAAATAAATAAAATATTTGAAAAAAAAAAAAAAGACGCTAAGCAGAATTCAATGCTTTATATAAACTACTTAATAAATGGTGTTGAAATCAGTGGCTATTTCTTGGAAAAAATGAAGCTAGACCCTCACATGTGCACAAAAATAAAAAAAATTAGATCAAAGAACTATAAAAGTATCCAAAAATGTAGAAGATGTAAAAACATGAAAAAAATTTATAGATATGAATACACAAAATTTTAAAACTTCTATCCTCAAAAAACTGTAAGTAAAGTTAAAACACCAGGAGCTTGGGAGAAAAGATCTACAGTGGTCATATAAAACAAAGAATTAATATACAAAATATAAAAATTACACCTACAAATTAATAAGAAAAAGATAAATAGATCAATAAAAATATAAGGGCTATGAACTGTTAATTCACGGGAGAGATTAAATAGCCAATAAAGATAAGAAAAGTTTTCCAACATTACCAGTAATAAGAATGAAGGGAAAAAACATTAATTTTTTCATATCAGATTAGCAAAAATAAAGGGTATAATATTAGTGTAGGCGAGGACACACAAAATAGGCTGTGAGAAAATGAATTGATAAACTGATTTCTAAAAGCTAGCGGTATCTAATAAAGATTTCAAATGTATACCCTTTGATATCATAACATCACCTTCCAAGATCTAATGAAATAATTGCATTTGTGGGCAAAGACTTCTTTTGTATAAGTTCTTAACTGCTTGCACTGGTAAAAAAATTAAATCAATTTCAGATCAAAAGTAAAATAAGAATAAGGTGGACCTACACATGCTCATATGGGATATAAATTTAAGAGAAAACAGCAAGATGGGAATCAATACAAATTAATATATGAGATGCCTGGGTGGCTCAGTCAGTTAAGTGTCTGCCTTTGGCTCAGATCATGATCTCAGGGTCGTGAGATAGAGCCCCATGTCGAGCTCTCTGCTCAGCAAGGACCCTGCTTCTCCTTTTCCCTCTGTTCTCCCCCCCTGCTTCTGCTCTCTCTCTTTCTCTCTCAAATAAATAAAATCTTTAAAAATATATGTATAAAATATAGCTGGATCCCATATATATACTTTTTAAATTATATATATGTGTAAATAGAGAAAATCCTTTAGTAGCCGTTACCTTTCAGAAAGGGAAGGGCCTGGGAGATAAATGTTAATGTTTTACTCTCTAAGTGTCTGTCAAGTTCTAGACTTTTCTAAGACCTCATGCAGTTTATTGGAGCAGGGACCTGATCCATCTAGCAGACAGATCTGCCTGCGAGCGCCCTGCCTTGTCACTTTCCTAGCTTCCTCCTCCTCCCATGAACCAATTGTGCCTTTTCTCTCTCATGGCTAAACTCCTCTGTGCTGTATTAAAAATATTTTCATATTTTAATTTTATTGGCCACAGTTGTAGGTTGAATTGTGTTGTCCAAGAAAGTATGTTCAAGTCCTCTCCCTCCTACCCTTGAATGTCACTTTACTTGAAAGTTGGGTCTTTGTCATTTTAATCAAGTCAAAATGAAGTTATGCTGAATTAAATCAGGCCCTAACCCAGTGACAGTTGTCTTTGCAAGAGAAAGGAGGGGGAGATTTGGACACACAGAAAAACCTTTGGAAGAGGAAGACCACGTGAGGGTGGGGCAGAGTTTGGAGCTATGACTCTGTGAGCCAAGGAAGGCTGGGGATTGCTGCTGGCAGCCCGAAGTGAGGAGAGAGGACTGGAGAGAGAGATTCCCACCCAGAGCTTCCAAAAGGAACTAACCTTGATGTCAGACTTCTCTAGAATGGTTAAGAGATGAAATTGCCATTGTTTGTTAGTGGTAACTTGGTTCATCCCAGGAAACAAATAAAACAGCATGTTCCAAAAGTTATGCTCTTTGCTCCACCAACCACCGTGTGTGTGCATGTGTGCATGTGTGTGTGTGTGTGTGAGAGAGAGAGAGAGAGAGAGAGAGAAAAGCACAGCAACCAAAAAGGTGTCTGACAATTAACCAAATAGAAGGGGAGTGATTCCCCTACCATGGGTGGAGTTCATACAGAGTCTGGACGACCACCAGTTAGGATATTATAGGGGACACTCCTGCCCTGAAAGGGGGTCTACACAATTTCCTCATGTTCACAAACATGAGGACTTCATGAGTCTCCAAGGCAGAGCATCATCGTGCATAAGAACAAGGATTTGGAATGAGAAAAATCCAAATTAGTGTCCTAGCTTCACTATACACTAGCTACTTGAACACATTTCTTAAGCGCTAATAGCCAAAAATAGCCCACCTTCCTTAATGAGTCAGCATTCTTAGATGGAGGATATTGATACCAGCTGATAATTTAAGGAGAAAAGAAATCTATTAGAAGGAAATTGGGTAGCTCGCAGGAAGCACAGCAGTCCACGGCTGTCACGGACATATTTAGAAACTAGTTATAGCTGCTGTCATTGTTGCAGCCACTCGATATTAACTAAAAATGACTTTTTCTTCCTTTCTTTTTTTTTTTTTTTTGGCAGCTGCTAGGGAGTCTGAGAAAGTAGCTATAATTTACTGAACATTTATTATATGACAAGCACTTTTCTGTGTTTTTTTTTTTAAAGATTCTATTTATTTATTTGTCAGAGAGAGTGAGCACAGGCAGACAGATTGACAGGCAGAGGCAGAGGGAGAAGCAGGCTCCCTGCCCAGCAAGGAGCCTGACGTGGGACTCGATCCCAGGACGCCGGTATCATGATCTGAGCCAAAGGCAGCTGCTCAACCCACTGAGCCACCCAGGCATCCCACTTTTCTGTGTTTCTATATACAAATTCACTGAATCTTCACAGGACTTCTGTGAAGTCTCTACATCAACCCCATTTTCACTGGTAAGGAAACCGAGGCACAGAAGAGCCAAGTAACTTGGCTAGTGCTTGCAGAGGTGGAATGAAAACCTAAGTTGTCCGGCTCCAGAGCCCATTATCTTCAGGAAATTCCTTTCTGCTCTTCGCCTGAAATTTCCACCTTAACTCAGTGAAGCTCACTGTCTGCCTCGAAAAGCAACCAATTCTTCAAACGTAAGAAGGCGATTCAGATGTAGAATGGCCAAATTAAAACAAAACAAAAATGAGATAACTGTTCATCATAACTACAAATTACCTTACAGAGCTGCTGCATGTATTAAAAGAGAATTATGCATAGGTAATGATTAACCCAGGGAAGGTGCCCAGTAAGCATGACATCAATGGAAATTGTTTTCATAATAGTGGCTGCTCTTGCTGCCTCATTCTTGCTTTGCTCACCTGCCTCTTGGCTGTGGCTGCCATTTTTATGGCTTTTACAACAGCTCTCTTGTTCACTGTAACCCCAGGTAAGTGGCTTCATCTTTCTGAGTTTTAGTGACCCCACTTGTAAAATGGAGTTGAGTTTGGAAAAAAGCCAAAAAAAAAAAAAAAAAAAAAAAAAAAAAAAAAAAAAAAAAAAAAAA
>ML108323.1:98999-126770 GCA_003697995.1 Taxidea taxus jeffersonii
AAAAAAAAAAAAAAAAAAAAAAAAAAAAAAAAAAAAAAAAAAAAAAAAAAAAAGACCAAGGACCCACATTACTTCTAGGGCTCTTCCAGTTTTACTTTTTTTTTTTTTTCTCAATTCTGATCTTCCAGCCCACAATGTCCAATTTCTTACCATGAATTCCTGTAATTCTTATCAGCTGTAACTCACAGTTTCATTCCAGGTTACACACCACCTTCTATTGTTCTGTAATTGTTTCCTGTTGTTCCCTTCTCAAAATGTGTTGCACAAATGGCATTTCAGAACATACAGTGTGTTTTGGAAAGTGGATCGATTTTATAAATAAGAGATTAGTTGTAGAAGCCCTTTACATGTACACACACACACACACACACACACACATACACACACACACACACACACACACACACACTGCTCATCTGACACAATGCTCTGGTGGGCAGACTACATGGGGCAGTACCAAGTTACCTGGCTGTCAGAGAGAAAGAGGTCTATCCTCAGTTGCTCAGGAAGAGTCCAAAAGCCTTTCCCAAAATGGCAGACTCCTCCGTTTATCTCATGTGGAACTTGAAGGGTGTTCTGGATGCACGTCCCTGGGGCAACTTCTTAAAGGCTCATACCATCTTATTCCCCATATTTATCTCCTGGCTAGTCAACCAGAAAGTTCCTTTGGTCCTTATTCTCAGATGAGCTTCTTAGGATAGAGATACTTTATGCATCTTGGTCACTCCACATTACCTTATAACCTTTATAATTTCACTTAGAAAGAAAAAAAGTTTAAAAAAAAATTAGTAAGAAGAGACTTTCCTGGGCCTTTGTCTTCAGTCTCAGAGGTCCTTTCTGTTCAGCACAGCTCAACTTTGTGTTTCGGCCATGTCAACTCACATTTACTTTTATTTTATATCAGATAGTAGTAAGCTCTCCAAGGCTCTTTTTCATATTCAGAAAAACATCCATCATTTTTACGTATTATTAAATAATTGACAGAGCGAATTCTCATACATAGTAACCACCCTGGATACGTGCCATCTTAACCCTTTTACAGATCAGAAAAATGAGGCTCAGAAAGTAAAGTTACCAGCTCAAGGACACATAAGCAGAATGAGGTCTAGTGAAATGAAGATCCAGGATAGTCTCTCCCCGCTGTTCAGTGTATCCTCTACTGCACCATACCTGCGTCCTACTGTGGTGGGAAGGTAGGCTTTTTTTCCAGAATGTTATCTGATGCATCATCAAGATTTAGGTGACACTACAATTGGTTCTTCTGAAGAACGCATTGGTGTCACTACAGCTTCAAGTCTGCTGTCTCCACTGGGCCCTCAGTACTGCCCAAGCACCCTGTTAGGGGCTCTAGTAACTTCTGAGCCTAGTTATCCCAAATCCTCAGTAATAACTCACAGCAATTCTCAAATAAGACTTGCCTATGTTATCTTGGTGAAGACACAGGACCACTCCCTTAGCCTCTTACCTCCATCTGTACCTACTCCTCTGTCTTCCTTCTGGTCTTCTATCTAAGAATGGTTTCTCCATTCATGTTTTAGATCCCATCCCTTTGTACCTCCTAATGGATGCAGCTCCATCCTCTCTGTCACCTTTTTACTTAATTCCCCTTTTGTAAGGGTTTTTCCCACAGAGGACATAAACATCCTCAGGTATCTCCCATTAAAACAAGAACAAAGTGAAACAACACATATCAGAACTATATCCACTTGCCCAACCTCCCTCCTTCCTTTTATTATCTTCTTGAAAGCATCATCCATATCAGTTGTTTCTAATTTCTTAAAACTTATCATTTCTCCCACTCATTGCTTATCCCCCTATACGATGGCTTCCAACCATGCTTCTCTCATGAAACTGATCTTTTCTAGGACCCCAAAGCCCTTCATATCATTAAACAATCCAAATGACCTCATCTTTGTCTTCTAAAGCACTTGACCACACAGACTTCTTCCTAAACTTTCTCCTCTTTTGGCCTCTGTTGAAAGAAATTTTCTATAGTTTCCATCTAACCTTCTGGCCACTCCCTGGACTCCATTCTCACCTTTGCTCCTCTCAGGATTTAGGATCCCATTGAGTGATCTCATCCACAGCTATCTATGAATCCAAAATCTGCATTTTCAGTTCAAACTTATTTCCTTGGACCCATATAATCAACTGCTATGTTGGTATCTCCACTTGAACATTCTTCCAACTACAAAATATCCTAAAATTAATTAATTACTTTGCCTTAAGCTAATGTCCTTGCTACATAGCTGCTCTCATTATAGCCACCCATTCAGTGGATGGCACCAGCATACAAATAATTGCCCAGAGCAGAGTCCTTGACTCCTCCTTCCTTTTCATTCCCACTTACAAACAGTATATCCTACATCTTAAATATCTATTTAATAGCTATGCCTTCCTATCTTTAGTAACTGTTACTGCTTCATTCTGGATCCCATCTGGATTACAGCAATAGCCTCCTAACTCATCTCCCAGCCTCTAGTCTGGCCACTTTCCAACACATTCTCCTCCCTGCAGACAGAATAATCTGTCCAAAATGTAAATCTGATCCTACTACTTGCTTCGATTAAAGTCCTCCAATAGCTCCCCTTAGTTTTCAAGGTAAAGTTCAAACTCTTTAGCTTAGCACATAAAATTCTTTGTGATCCTGTCCCTGATTAACTCTCTAGCTTCTTCCCTCCCTGCCCCCATTTCTCTACCTTCCATGACCTTTACTCCAACAATATTGAAGTACATGCAATTCCCTAAACCCACCATGCTGGTTAATACTTCCATGCCAGTGGATCATACAATCTCTGCACCGAACCAATGCCCCACTCGACCTACCTCAATCTCTAATTTATCCAGGATATCCCACTTCATTTCCAAATTTAGCTTAATGGCCAATTTCTCTAGGTCATCCTACCTGATTGTCTGATCTGATTTACACTTATTTCTGTGCTCCTGTAAGAAGCCCTAGAACACATTTTTTCCCCTGAAAGAGTAGATGGATGGACGGATGGATGGACAGACGGATGGACAGATGGATGGGTGCCTCGGCTCTTACGTATCTTATATCCCTCCAGTTAATACAATCTTGGGCACATACTCAATAAGAGTTTGTAAGAGTTGATTTTTACCCGAGAGGTGCTTTTGTACAATTCATCAAAATTATAGTGTGCCTTTATACATTTTTTTCCCTTTGCAGATCCTGAACCTAACAGTGTACATAGTCTACCATAAGGAGTACGCTAGGAGAGTCTGTATATGGATCTACATTTACACAGCATAGATTTCCTCCCCTTATTCTCTCATAAAAATACAGAATTGCCAGGATAAGAGTCAGAGCCCTTGAAGATGATTTTCCAATTTGGTAAGGAGATAACCAACGTGGAATAGTGGAGGCTTATTGTCAGGGCTCTCCTCTCACCTTCTCATGCATGCTGAGACTCTTGACTGCATGGATTTGGGGAATCCAGGCAATGTGGGGACAGTAAAGCCCTTCAATAAAAAACACAATATGCCAACCAGCTGCAAATCCTACCTGCAATTTCTTCTCTTCCCTCTTCGATCTCAGGGAAATATGTCAGTGGTTGCTGTCAGATAAGAACAAGCCATTGATCTATAGTGCATGAGGCAAGGCTAGAATATTGATGTCATAGATTCTTTCTATGTAGATGCTGCTCCTTAGTAAATGAGGTGCCTTGGAAATTCTGGATTCTTGGACTAATAAACACCTGAAGGAGTTAAAATCACTGGAATGCTCTACCTCCCCTCGGTCAGGTAGTGTCCTCACAGCCAACGGTAACTTGGACCTAGAAATTGGAGTTAAAATAATTAAAGCAGTTATGTTCCCTCACCTTGATCTTCATTCTTTTCCCAAATGTGGCTTTTTTCTCCTCAATGTACGGTTGCATATGGGAGACCCATTGGGCAGTAAAATAAAACTAGATAAAGATTTGAAAGGCCTGGACTCTGCCACAAAGTGATCAACTGAATTATTTCCTTCCCCTCTCTCTTGGTGTTAGCTTCTCTCTCAGTAACCTGACGACTTAGGCAGACTGTGAATTCTTAAGTTGAGGCCCACGGATGGCAAGGCTCTGTTAACCCAAGAAATCAGATGCAAAATTTGATACATATGTACATTTTTTCTAGGAGTAAGGAGTATGGCTTTTGTCAGATTCACAGTGAGGCCGTGGTTTCCTAAATATATGAAACTGATGGTTGCCCTTGACGTTAGCATTTGTACTGCTTTGGGGAAACGTAGTTTTTGACAGTGGGGAAATGGCTGGGGTTAAAAGAGAGAAGCTGAATTTGACAATAGGGCAGACCTGAGTTCAAATCCTGACTATTCCCCTTATTTTGTATGTGCCTATGTGTGAGTCACTTTACTTCAGTGTCTCTCTTTCTACAAATTGTAACAGTAATATCTATCCCACATGCTTTAAAAATTAAGAAAAATGGATCAAAAGGAAAAATTTGGCCTAGCATGCCAGAAATCTTCAAGGAATGTTTGTTCACTGTGTGTCTAGAGAAACAGAACACTGAGAACCACTACTCCAACTCCCACTTCAGCATCTCAATTGATGCTTCCTCAGATGTGCTCACAGACTGACAAAGTAAGTCTTCGTCGCTTTTTTTTTTCCTCCTGTAAAGATGAGACATGAAAAAGGCCTATATGATTAACTTGTTTCTACACAAATGGAAATCCACTGGAACCAAGAGAACCATTCCAGGTCTTCTAAGAAAAGGTCAGCGTCAGGCTAAAACAGCCTCAGCTGTAATCCAAATAAAAACAGAAAGACTTTTTCTCTTGAGACCCTTATTCTGATACCATGTTTGTCCATAAAACATGGTAATCCCAGGCAATGACTCGGGTCCATACATCTCAGGTTGTAGAGGGTGGAGATAGCAATGAAGAAGAAGCTTGAGCCTGGCAAGAAAGTGGATGCCAAGCGGACTTACAGCATGAAAGACCTGGCAGACCTAATCATGTAGAATCAGGTCATAATATCCCATCTCCATGTCCTGGACCCATGTCACTGAAAGTCAGGCTGCTCTACTGTCTACACCTTCTTACATGCCCCTCAACCTGTGTCTCTTTCACAGTGTCTTTTCTCCTTCATAAAGGGTCCTGATATTCAGCAAACATGTATTCAGTAAAAGCCAAAAACCCTGCCACAATCTCAGAAACTTTCACATATATTTTTTAAAATCTTATCAACCGTCAAGGCATTATTCTTTTCATTTTACAGAAGAGGAAATTAAGTTCATGAAGACGTCAGAGACTGAATGGGTTTGAATCTAGAAGTCTCTGATTTGAAAGCTTTAAATTCAACCCTGAGCCCTCGAGACACAGTGATAAATTAAATATGGTTCTTATTCTCACAGAACCATGGGGGAGACACAGACATGTAAACAGAATTTAATACCATCATCTGTGCTCTCTAGGTTGGAAGCAAGCACAGGAGGTTTCAGGAGCAAAGAAGTTCAACTACCTAGAATTGGTAAAGAAGATACTCATGTGATGTGTCAAATTTGGGAAAGACTTTTTAGAAGAGTCGAATCTTTGAAGATGGAGAGGGATTAGTCCAGAGGAGGCAAGCCATTCTACACAAAAGAAGGAGGGAATAAAATGGGGAAGAGGCAAGAACAAGACAATGGGAAACTCAAAAGCATATATCCCTTCGATGTAGATATGCCCGGTAGTATGACTTGCAAAATACTCTGCATTCTCTTAGCAGGCCTGGGAGAGAAGGCACTTTCCATCTGCCAGGAATGAACTTATGATCTGAGCTTTGGTGCTCTGGAAAGAGATAAGGGCTTTGGGGACCCCAGAAACTGTTTTTTCTCTCCTCTTTTCTAACCCAGACATCCCAATCTCAACACAAAAGGTTACAATTTCCCTGGGAAGAAATTGTGCTGACCTCGGGTTTTCGCAAAGAGTGTGGTATTTCTGCTTGGCTGCACTGCCTGCTGAAACATTGCTAAAATTGCTAGTGAGCAGGATGTCCCCAAAGCAAGCAGCTATATATGAGGGGATGCAGGAGTTTGCCTATGGTTATCTACCTCAGTGGGTGTGGGGGTGGGGGGAGGCGACAACTTTCTGAGAAGTTGTCAAATGTTCCAGGGTCTCATGGCATTTGTCATCTCAGCTCTACCAATGTCCACTTTCTCCTTGAGCTCCAAACAAGAGGAAAGTTCACTAATAGTTGAAAACATAAACAAATAGGGGCTCAAGGGCCAACAAAAGAGTCCAGGAATATGGGGTCCATATTGACATTCTAACTCATCAATTAGATTGGCCAAGAATCTCCATTCTTCATTCACTCTTTTCTAAAGCAGAAAAATACTTCTCACTACACTGTTGTGAATTCAGTTGTCACAACTGTTTTTTAAGTGTTTGATTGCTGAAGGTTTTCCATAAAGTTAACACATAGATCTGGTCCTTGTCTTCTAGGAGCTATAGAAATTCAACCTGGCCTTAACATTAGGGATCTGATTTACTCAGCCCTTGAATTAAGAAAGTCAGCTAAGCCAAAATAAGTGTTTCCTACTGCATTTTCTTGCCTTTGAACACTCATGAACAAGATGCTCTTTACCCAACCCATATTTGCTCAGGGTATTATACACTTAGAGTTTAACTCTAAAAATCTTCTTTTTAGAATTCACAAAATCTTCTTTTAAAAACAAAAATCTTATGAAGAGGGGAAAAATTATTAATCCCTTAGTATGATTATTACTTAATTTATTGCCGCCTCCTGCAACAGCACTGATAATGCAGCAATAAGGAATACCTCCTGATATGAGAGGGAACATTTTTTAAAAAGTAATTTTGGAGCTTGGGATATGCCTTAAATGAGGACCCAATCATATGGAGCACAGAAAAATAATACCCAATTGATATGAAACACTTTTTATGGCACAGACACTGAGGTTGGTTAATCTATATAAAGGATCTCATTTCCTCCTCACAGCCACCCTGTGAAGCAAATGAGGAATGAGGCACTTGGCTGTGAGGAGATTAGATGCTGCAGAAAATGAAACACCTTCCTTCATTCAACAGTAGAGGATCTGCTCTGCCTGGAGGTACCCAGGTCCATTTTGAGTTACGCACGGGGAAGCAGAGAAGAGGAAAAGTTACAAAGAGGGAAAACCAGGCTCAGACGAAAAAAGATGGAAGTTTAAAGCATAAAGTATGCTTTAGCTAAGTGTTCCTCTTCCAAACAAAGGAGAGTAGGATTTTTATTTCATTCATTCACTCACTCAGTGATAATTTAGTTGACATCTACATGTCGTATAGTCAATACGAGTTGTCTAACTCCTCTATTTTCCCTCCGGAATATCTCACAGTGCCTTCAGTAATCCCAGCACCCTTCTGGGTGGTTTCTTAGGGATGAGCCAGGAGTTTGGTAGTATTATTCATGCTGCATTGTTACAAGTGATTGAACCAAGGATGGGTACTTGTTCTAACACAGTCATCTGTCCAGCAGCCTATGATGTAACCCAAGATGAGAATTCAGTCCAATCAGAATGTAGAAAGAGTAAGCAGAAAATTGAAAAGGACAGAAGAGGAGATGCATGTAGAAAGAAGGCAGTAAGCAAAAGCTATGATATAGCAAGGCCATAAACAAGCAGAATCCATGAGTAAGAGAGGAGACACCGTCAATTCAGAGAAAGAGAATAAGCCGAAGCAAAGACAGAGGAGGAAAGTCATATATCGTGACTGTAATGGCAGAGCAATTGGGTGGGGAGCAGTAGAGGATCAAAAGTCTTCCTAAAGTGTAACACTTGGCTGTAAGAACTCCCGTCGATCCTAAAGTATATTCTCATTCCCCTTGTTGTTCAGCTGAGTGTTCCTGAGGTTTCCTGTCTTCCCAACTTTCTTAGTGTCATGATTAAAAATCCCATAAAGGGGCGCCTGGGTGGCTCAGTGGGTTAAGCCTCTGCCTTCGGCTCAGGTCATGATCTCAGGGTCCTGGGATTGAGCCCTGCATCGGGCTCCCTGCTCAGCGGGGAGCCTGCTTCCTCCTCTCTCCCTCTTTGCCTGTCTCTCTGCCTACTTGTGATCTCGCTCTGTCAAATAAATAAATAAAACCTTTAAAAACCCCATAAATTAGAATGATCAGACATTATGAGGATCTGTTTTTCTTGTGTCCAAATGAGTCAAATAGCATAATTTTTTTAAAACTGTTTTTATGTTTAAATAATCTGTATGCTCAATGTGGGGCTTAAACTCACAAATCTGAGATCAAGAGTTTCACGATCTACCAAGTGAGCCAGCCAGGAGCACCTAGCATAATGTGTAATACAGAAGAAACTGGGGCACCTGGATGGCTCGGTCAGTTAAGTGTCCGCCTCTTAGTTTCAGCTCAGGTCATGATCTCAGGTCTTGGGATCAAGCTCCACATCGGGCTCCCTGCTCAGCAGGAGCCTGCTTCTCCCTCTCCTTCTGCCCCTCCCCCTGCTCATGTTCATGAGCGTGCTCTCTCTCTCTCTCAAATAAATAAATAAAATATTTTTAAAAAATATAAAAAGAGATAGAGGGAACTATTCTGTATACATCTATAAATAGGATGTAGGCTTAACTTAAAGTAATTCATCAATAGATTGGAAATATATCCATAGAAAAACAGGATCAATTTTTTTTTAAAACAATTAGGACTATAAAGAAAGGAGAAAAAATTCAAATTTAAGAGTGGTAAGTGTTTAACTTCTTCAAAAACAATAGCTGCATCTCTCATGATGAATAATGAAACTTTTAGCTCATCTTTGCTGTAATTCTAAAAGTAAGAAAGAGGGGTGCCTGGGTGGCTTATTCAGTATAGCATCTGCCTTCAGCTCAGGTTACAATTTCAGGGTCTTGGGACTGAGTTCTGCATCGGGCTCCCTGATCAGTAGGGAGTCTGCTTTTCTCTCCCCCTCTGCCTGCCACTCTGCCTGCTTCCACTTTCTATCTCTCTGACAAAAAAATAAATAAAATGTTTAAAAAAAAAGTAAGAAAGATTATACTAAGCCTGAGCCTCACCCGCTAATTTATCCCTCTATTTCCACCCAGTGCTGTGACATAGGAAGGATTAAAATGCTTTAAAATGAAAAAATTTACAGCCATGGCTCAGCTCTGAAGCAAGATTTTTTTAAAGATTTTATTTGTTTATTTGACAGACAGAGATCACAAATAGGCAGAGAAGCAGGCAGAGAGAGAGGAGGAAGCAGGCTCCCCACTTAGCAGACAGCCTGATGCGGGGCTCAATCCCAGGACCCTGGGATCATGACCTGAGCCAAAAGCAGAGGCTTTAACCCACTGAGCCACCCAGGAGCCCCAACATTCTTTTTGTAGTAAGAGTGCATAGGATGCCCTAATCTGGCTTCTGAGAACTGGTTTAGGAAAAGAGACTCCTTACCCACTACCCTTACCAACTACTCCTTACCCACTTACCCTCACACACTGGCTGCCCCCCCATCCTCCAGCAACAGTGATTGGGAAAGTGCAAAATGTCAGTCTTATAGAGTGCTCAGCTCTCATGACAGGTGAAGGTGTGGTGTCCCAGTTACACAAGGGAACTTACCCAGATGATGCTTTTCCATACCCATACAGCTACCAGGCCTTCATTAGAATCTCCACACAGGGGCACCTGGATGGCTCAGTCACTGGAACATCCTACTCCTGATTTTGGCTCAGGTCATGGTCAGCAGGGAGTCTGCTCAAAATTCTCTCTCTCTCTCTGCCTCTGCCCCTTTCCCCTCCCTTCCTCCCCCAAATAAATAAATAAATCTTAAAAAAAAATTTTTAAAAAGGATCTCCACACAAAGTCCACCAGCTGAACCCTTCTGGACTACTAAATGATCTTAGGACCACTTAGAAGCGCCCATGTGCTTAAAACCCAAAATTCAATATCCTTCCCTTACTTCTATCCTCCTAAGGCTTTTACCTACTTTCTGCCTTTTAAGTCAATAATAGATCTTTATTGGTGATCAGAAAATTACTGAGAGCTCAACAGAAAAAGTTGATCATTCAAAAAGGTGTATACTAATGACCTCCACTACTGACTATGATGAGAAAACTGGGATCATATATATATTTGCCTGCCTCAAACAACCAGAAAACCAGGAAAAAAATTTTTTTTCAGCCATTGAAAATGACTTAGTCCCAGGTAGCACATGACTGAGTCCTAAGAGAATAAAAAAAATAAATGAGATAGTCTTCAGGCTACTGTTCAGAGAAGGTGAACGTAAGTAAAGCCAATGGTCTTGCTGAGTTAAAGACCTAACAATTAGATTTCAAGGAGATAGTGTGGCTAGAGTTTGCAAGGAAGAATGTGGTAGAGGAGATAGTCATGAAGAGCGATCCAGAGATCTAAGAAAGGTCCCCTAGAGTCTTTGGCTGAGTACCATTTTGAGTATGTATGAGAGAAGTCTACCTGAAATTGAGAAAAGAACCACCAGAAAGCAGTAGACAGGCCAATGTCTGGATATCAAATAAGGATGAGAATAATTCATTCTCCTACCAGCCAAAGTGAGAAACTCCAAATACACAAGACATTGGATAAAATCCTCAGAATAAAATGGACTCAGTAGTGGAACTAAATGAACACTAGAACAATACTGTCCAAACTCTGCCCTGGAATGTTTTAAAACAAGCCTTACAAAGGACCAACTGATCTGAAGAACTTAAGTGCAAGCCAAAATAAAGTATGACACACTTTAAATAATACAACAAAATTCAGTACCTCCCAAAATAAAATTCATGATGTCTGCATTTGGTCAAAAACATGCAAGAAATAGGAAAACATGAGCCATAACTAGAAAACTCATTAATTAGAACAGACCCAGAAATGACAGTTGATAGAATTAGTCAACAAAGATGTCAAAATAGTTATCATAGATGTGCTTCATTTGTTCAAAAGGCAAAGGACAGTATGAACATGGTGAGAGGAGACATAAAAGATATTTGAAATAAACAAACTAACTAAATAACTAACTTCTGGAAACAACAAATGCAGTACCTGAAATGAAAAAGACATTGGGTAGAATTACTAGCAGATTAGATGAAGCAAAAAAAAAAGAAAAATGAACATAACCTAACTGATATTTATATCAATTACATTTATAGACTATTCTACCCAATAGCAGTAGAATTCTCCTTTTTTATGTACACATGAAACATGCACCAAATATACCATATACTGAGCCATAACACATGCATTAATACATTTAAGAAAATTAAAATCATATGTTCTCTGACAGCAGAAAGAAAATGGAATGAATAATGAAGAGCAATTTAGAAAACTCTAAAATATTTTAAATCAAAAGTATAGTACTGAATAACACATGAGTAAATAAAGACAATCAAAAGGAAGATCAGAATGTGTTTTGAAATGTATAAATGAGAGCAAAACATATCAGAATTTATCAATAAAGCTTTGTAGAAAAGAAAAAAAGTCTCAAATCAATTATAAATAAATAAATTTCTACCTTAAGAAACTAGGCAAAGAAGAAAGCATTAAACCCAAAATAGCAGAAAAGCAAAAATAAAAAAGATGAGAACAGAGATAAGTGAATTTGAAAACAGGATATTGGTAGAGAAAATCAAAGAATTATAAACTGATTCTTTAAAAAGACCAGTAAGGGGGCGCCTGGGTGGCTCAGTGGGTTAAAACCTCTGCCTTCAGCTCAGGTCCTAGGGTCTTGGGATGGAGCCCTGCGTTGGTCTCTCTGCTCGGCGGGGAGCCTGGTTCCTCCTCTCTCTCTGCCTGTCTCTCTGCCTACTTGTGATCTCTGTCTGTCAAATAAATAAATAAAATCTTTAAAAAGACCAGTAAGATTGATGCACCTTAAGTCTCGAACTATCCAACATAGTTTCTACAAACCACATGGGACTACTGAGCAATTAAAATGTGGCTAATATAAAATAAAATGTTATAAGTGTAAAGCATATACAGGATTTTAAAGACTAGAAAAATAAAATAGGAGAAAATTTTTATTACCTTAGGTAAATAAAGACATCATAGGACACAGAAACCACAAACCAAAAGAGAAAAAAGTGATAAAATAGATATTACAGTTTTTAAGATTTGTTCTTCAAAAACAATTGCTACAAACCTATAAAGATAAACAACAGATGAGGAGAAATAGTTGCAAAGTATAACTGATAAAAGACTTGAATCCAAACTATATAAAGAAACCTAACAATTATTAAAACCCAAAAAAGGCAAACTGCACAATTTAAAAATGGACAAGAAATTTGAAGTCACTTCATCAAAGATATATGCATGTGTATGATCATGTTAAAAGATACTCAATGTCCCTAGGGAACAGAGAAATGGAAGTTAAAACCACAGTGAAGTACCCAGACACCCCCAGACATGGTGTGTCACATCAAAAAGACCCATCGTGGTCACATCGAAAAGACCTAAAAGATAGAGCTCTGGGGAAGATGTGAGGCAACTGAAACTTTCTTCCATTGCCGATGGGAACACAGCACTGCAGCCACTTTGGGAAACCATTTTGGCAGCGTCTTAGAAAATTAAGCATAAATTACCAACACAGCAACCATTCCACCCCTAGATTCATACAGCAGAAAGGGAAATACAAATACACGTAAAGACCTATATTTGAATGTTTAAAGTAATAGTTCTCCAAAAGAGGAATCTTCTTACACTGTTGGTGGGAATGCAAACTGGTAGAGCCACTCTGAAAAATAGTAAAAAGTGTCTGCAAAAAGTTAAAAATAGAACTACCTTGTGGTTGACCCAGCAACTGCGCTACTAATTATTTATCCAAAGGATACAAAACTAGTGATTCAAAGGGGCACCTGCACCCCAATGTTCATAGCAACAATGTCCACAATAGCCAAACTATGGAAAGAACCCAGATGTCCATCTACAGATGAATAGATAAAGAAGATGCGGAATATATACACAATGGCATAATACTCAGCCATCAAAAAGAATGAAATCTTGCCATTTGCAACTACGTGAATGGAGCTAGAGGGTACTATGCTAAGCAAAATAATTCAATCAGAGAAAGAAATAGTATATGATTTCACTCATATGTGGAACTTAAGAAACAAAACAGATGAACATAGGGGGAAGGAACAAAAAATAAAAAATAAAATAAAGTAAGATAAAAACAGAGAGGGAGGAAAACCATAAGAGACTATTAACTATAGGGAACAATCTGAGGCTTGCTGGAAGTGAGGTGGATGAGTGGATGGGTAACTGGGTGATGGGCATTAAGGAGGACACTTGATGTAATGAGCACTGGGTGTTGTATGCAACTGATGAATCGCTAAATTCTACCTCTGAAACTAATAATACACAGTATGGTAACTAAATTTAATTTAAATACTTTTTTTAAAGTAATAGCTCTCCCGCCAAAACTCCCCAGGAAGATGCCTATTGCTACCCAGGCTGGGTTTATTACTCACTGCAAAGTAGAAAACATACCATGGGAAAGCCTAGGGAATCTCAACAAGAGGGTATTCAAATGAGACTATTATAGGTTTCAACTCTGGTTGGGTGATTTGAGAGACATCAGAAGGAAGTGGGGTTTGACTCTACATTGAGGGTGTCAAAGTGAAGGTAATTCTGTGATTGGGTATCTAGATAATAAATCTACAGGGAGGACAGATGGATAAATAGGTACAATCAGTAAAGAAGCACTAGTCACCTATTTGTCTAAGAAGGGGAACATTTTGAATTTGGAAGTAGCAAATACAAGTATTTTTGTCTGGGGGCACCTGGGTGGCTCAGTTGGTAAAGCGTCTGACTGGCTCAGGTCATGATCTCAGGGTCCTGGGGTCGAGCCCTGCATCGGGCTCCCTGTTCAGCGGGGAGTCTGCTTGTCCCTCTCCTTCTGCCTCTCGCCCTGTTGGTGCTCACTCTCTCTCTCTCTCACTTTCTCTCTCAAATAAATAAATCTTTTCTTTAAAAAAAGAATATTTTTGGGGCACCTGGGTGGCTCAGTGGGTTAAAGCCTCTGCCTTCGGCTCAGGTCATGATCCCAGGGTCCTGGGATCGAGCCCCACATCGGGTTCTCTGCTCAGCGGGGAGCCTGCTTCCCTTCCTCTCTGCCTGCCTCTCTCCCTAATTGTCATCTCTGCCTGTCAAATAAATAGATAAAATATTTAAAAAAAAAAAAAGAATATTTTTGTCTGTACTTAGGCAAAAACCTGAGGCAGACTTGCTTTGTCTCATGTTACCATGGTCTCAGAATAACCTTGTTTGGTGACCCCAACACACCAATTTTCAGTCACAGTGGAGATCTGAAGACGTGGACGTCAGCAAACAAAGCACGGGCAAATCACCTCCTCTTTCTCAACCTCAGTTCTCACCCTATACAAGGGGAAAGGAGTGGAGTTAAGGATTTCTCAGGGCACTTATGGCTTAGAAATATCTATTATATGAGTGAGGTTTAATTTAGGTCAAAACTCTCCTCTGGTCGTCCGTATCTATTTCGCATAGACGCACATGCTGTTGGTAATGCAGGCTGCAATGAACACGTCCAGAAGAGTAGATGGTACCAAGTTGGTGGATTGTTTCATCTAGCTAAAACAGCAGCACTCTGAATGATTTATGAGGAGTCTCGAGAGTGTGTAATGCTTATTAGTTTAATAAAAATGGTTATTGCTTATAATAATGGGAACTACCTAATAAAAATAAGATGAAAATATCCTTAAAGTAATCATTTGTTGTCAGCTCCGATCCTTCTCACATGATTTCTTCCAAATGCTGTTGAGTCTCTAACACCAGTGCTACCCTTTGGCTCCACAAAAAGGGCCTACACTATGGGCCCCACACTTTAGAGGGTTCCTTTTTGTCTTACTCCTCTGACTGCTCCCAACCCCCTGGAGTCAAGAGGAGATGTCTACCCAGAGTGTACATGTCCCCCAAGCCCATCTATCTTGACCACATTCAGAGTACACAGACCCCTTTACCAATTCCCAACCCAGTCAGCCTGGAGTTCACTTCTAGAACCTAGGTAAGCCTCTTCTCCAGGTCTTCTGTTTACCCACACCTCATGTTGAGAAAAGAAGAGAGGTTTGGTGGGAAAGACTGGACAGATCTTGGGTACGCAGACTATGATGTTCCTATGAAGGCCCACGAAGGCCTTTGAAGGGCAAATCGAGCCAGCAATGGAAAGCAAACAAGGGGAAGGCCACACGTCAGGGGCCAGGCCTTCCCATGCTCTTGTGCTAGCTACCATGTTCAAGAACAGAATTCTGAAGGGTTGAAGCATTCTAAACGTCAACCAGTGTTCAGGTTATAACTTAGATATAATCATCGCCATAGACAAAACATATTTAATAGTTTGTTAACTTGATTTAGAATAAACACATAGGCATGGGGGCCTGCATTTGGTACTTTTGCCCTAGGGTCCTGAAAACCTTAGGATCCTGATCCCACAGAAAGGCTGAGAAGTGTTTTTCACTATAAGGCAATACCTCAGACTGTGTTAACACAGAAATGTCAGAAGGTGTACCATCTGGATTCGGTGATGCCCGCTGTATTCTTGCCTGGGAGAATTTAGACTATCACCCTCAATGCTCTGAATCCCTCCCATTGATCATTCCACTTAATTTAAAACAAAACTAATAAATGGAAGGATTCTCATTATAAACTTTGATTGGTGGTATATTTAATATATATTGACCTTAATTTGCTACACAGAGATTAGTTTAGGAGAAAGCCAAGTCTAGCATGAAAGGATTAGGGAAGGGGAGATATTTTAAAATGAGTTTAAAAAAAAAAAACTATTAAAAGTAATTTTGAGCTATACCAGTGAAATTGCTAGCCAGGGAAGGGGGTGAATCAAACAGAAAATCAGCAGATAATGAAGTACTTGGAGAGTATATGGGACAGATTACCCAGAAATAGAAAAAAAAAAAATATGTGGGAAAAATAATGGTGAGGTCTATTTAGCTATGTAAGGCCCTCCTGATTAGTTTTCAGGTTTTCCCCTGGAGGTGCATGGGCAGGCTGGAGCGGGTGAGGAGGGAGTGTCCCTAACACAGGACTCCTCCTGTGGCTTCTTTTGTTAATACTTGTCATGGAACAAATGAATGCTGTTACTCCTTAAAGGGATAAATTCCCTATAAATAGCCCTTTGTTTTTTGCAGAAAGTGACCCATCTGCTATCCCCCATGGTAGTCATATCTTCGTTGCTTTTTCGCTGGGGAAAAAACGAAATCTCAGAAGATGCTCAATCTCCCCAAGAACTTCTGGTGTCATCAATTTGCCTTCAGAGTCCTGCAAGGTTAGGAAGGGCATATGGAAAAGTACTTCTAGATCAGGGAGAATTTATGATCAACTGTGGGATAGACAGGTGTCCAGAATACCTAGTATTCTCGACATTTTATTGTCAAAATAGATGTATCAGAAAGGTATGTAGATTTAAGAGACCTGTCCCTGTGGTGTCTGCTTATCTCACAGGAGGAGTCATTTATATGATCTGTGGTTGGGTTCCAAAGTTCTTAAACCACAAGACAAAGACCCACTCAGATTCCAAAAACCAGTACCAGAAGCCCACAGTCTGGGGTCAGTTCCCTGGTTGGGGAAGATTGAAGAAAGCAGAAGAGCTTTCAGCCTGAAGAGCTGAGAAATCCCATGTTCCATGGAACTCATGAAGCATTTAAAAAACCATGACCTATCTCATTAAAAACAACTTTAATTTGATGGCTATAAGATTCTGTGAAATGATATTTATTCACTCAACTGTGGGTATAATATATCAGGAAAGCACTATGCTGGAATCAGGAGACTCAGCCCCATCCAGCAGAGCAAGCCACTTCCCGTTCCTTGTGCCCCGCCACCTTCTTTTTTTTTTTTTTTTTAAAGATTTTATTTATTTATTTGACAGAGAGAGATCACAAGTAGGCAGAGAGAGAGAGAGATAGGGAAGCAGGCTCCCTCTCTCTCTGAGAGGAGATCCCGATGCAGGACTTGATCCCAGGACCCTGAGATAGTGACCTGAGCTGAAGGCAGAGGCTTAACCCACTGAGCCACCCAGGCGCCCCACCCCCGCCACCTTCTTATTGCTAATGCCATGTGACACTGAAATGTTCAGTGGCCACTGAAAAATGAGAGAATGAAGAATAGCTGTTGATAACAATACATTCCACACAACATATACTAGAGTAGACTTACTGAAACTGTCTTACAAGACCTCTGATTTTCAAGGTAGTGTAAATTTAAAGGATGAGTGATAGAAGCACAGAATGTAGGGAAACCGAGCCATCTGTTTGAGCATTGTCAAGGGAGAGAGCGCTCAAAAGCTTCAACGAAGGTTGGGTCCCTGGTAGTTACACTCTTATTATGAATATGAAGGAGGCACTAGGCAATATAACATGTAAACCACATAGCTGTTTCCTCCTTGTGAGGCTCACCTCCACAAGAACATGACTAATTACGGTTGGCGTCCTACACGGCTTGTCCAGCAGGAGAGACTATGCTTGCCAAAGAATGCAAGCAGTTGTTAACGTCGATGTTCAAGTTCTCATTGTGCCCTCAAAAAATTATTTTATGCCTTAGTCTCTTGGGTAGGTATTCTGACTTTACCACTTAGGCTTGGGGTACCCTAGAGCCAACTACCTTCCTCTAAACCTCACTCTCTTCCTGTATAAAGTGGCAAATACAGCCTCTCTGTCATCCTGGGGGTGTTGTGAGGGATGGGGATTAAAGCAGGTGAAAGCACTTAGCACAGTGCTGGGCACACAGTGCTGTCCCATAAAGATCAGCTGGGACCGTTGCTGTGTTCCTATCCCTCACTCTTTCTCTTCTGCTTGTTTTTTGTCTCTCTACCTATTTTCCCCATCTACTCTCTCACCTACCTACCCAACCAGCCAGCCAATCACTCTGCCACAGGGTGATCATTTTCCATCTGGCCAAATGGATTTAGAGGCGAGGTCCTGGGCTGGATGCTGAAGCTACAAAGAGAAAGAGTACCCAGGTCACCTCGCCAAGGGCTCATTCTCTTCTTGGCACAGATTTTGCCATCTCTTACCATGATGAAGGATACATGATGGGCTCGCTTGTATTGAACATTCTTATATTACTGTCCCTGCTCAGTATCAGTCTCCCTGTTGAACTGTAGGAAACTGACAAATGTGAACCTGAACCAATAAAGCTGAGCGGTAGTCTCTAGATTTCAGTGAGTTTACCAGTCTTATTAGGTCTCTTAGAAGCCAAGCCTTCCTTGGGGACACCCCTCTGCATTTCCCTTTACTCTGATTTCTTTCTATCATTTTCACATTATGTGATATGGTGATTCAAGATGTTTGCACATAATAACATCTAGATTATTAGAATATTTGGTGCTGGCACCCTTGGGTCAGACGATCCAAATCCTATGTGTGACATTTACCTGGGCCTTATAATATGCTATACTATTCCTCTTGAGTAAATCTGCCCTTACTACTATTTTCATCCCTCCTCCTCCAGGTAACTAGAAACCTTAAAACAGCATCTATTCACTTAAAGGTATTGTGGTGGCTGAGTTAGTGCATTTGCCTTCCCATGAAAATATTAACATACTCAGAAGTCCTTGAAGAAAATTGCTCCAGTGGTCACAACCTTTACTCTTGTTCCTAGACTCTCTGAAAGACGGGGTAGGAAGGGTTTTTGTGGCTCTAAAAGGATTTGAAAAACCCAGAGAAGGAAATTATCTGTTTCTATGGAGAGCCAGGGTGACATGACAGATAATTAGCAGGATGACCTGCTTCTCTGAAATGGGAAGCTTAGCCATTGCAAGGACTTAAAGCCCCTAGCCCTTCTATATCCCCTAGTGAATTCCTTCTCTGCAAACAGCTGGCTCTGCCAGCGGACAGTGACTTTCACCTTGAATCCTTCAAAGTCACCTTTCTTTGAAAAATCCCTTCTCTAGAAGCAGAATAGCAATAGCTTTGCCATCTTGGCTATAGTTCACAGGGTATGTGGAGGGGGAAGCATGCTGAACCCCAGCAAAACTGACCTGTCCACCAGAATCATGCTTTGGATGTGAATGTGCCTCGCATACTGTCTTTCTTGATGTGCATCTTCTCATTTTCCTCTTTAAAACGCAGAGTCCAAGAGGGTGGAGAATTCCCCAGATGCCCTATTTGAGGAGAGAGACAGTTTAGGTCGAAGTAGGAAAAATGCTTCTCCCCTGGCATGTAGGCTAAATAATTTTTGTGTTGACGTGCAGTGATGCTTTATGTAAGAGGAAAATGGAAAAAAGGTGATGTTCGAGGGAATAGTTTAGCAGAGCCAAGTTACTCAGTGTATTTCCTGAGACTTGAGTTGACTGCTACCGAATTTTAAGGGTGTTATAATTTATAATCCATAAATATTCCCTTGAACATCTTTAAAAGCTTGTTTTTAAAACATGCTTCTCAGTAAAGTAGCATAGACGGGGGAGATCCTCCTGTAACTTTCTTTTCCAGGAAGTGGTCATTTCACTTAACTTTCCCGTAGTCTTTATTTACATCTTACCCAGTTACTTATCAGGCTCTTCCCCCAAAATGAGGAGGCAGAAATCTTCAAGCTTCACCAGAACTTCACAGGAGAGCCCCGGGGGACCCTGGAAGAGGAGAGCCGAGAGCAGGGATGGAGAAGGATGGAGAAGCAGAGGGGCAGCGGAAGTGGCTCCCCTCGTGTGGCCTCAGAAGATTGAATTCAAGCTGCTTCTTTCCAACAGTTCACAATGCCGTCTTCTTCCTTGTTCAGTCTCCTTCCAGTAGTGACAAACAGGAGACTACCATTGTGTCATTTCCTCTGGGTAGGCTTTAGAACATCTCACCTCCACCAAAAGAGCATGGGGTCAATGTAGTTGGGATGATGAAAAGTGACACGCAGCGAATCAGGCAAAGAATTGGTGCTACCCAGACGTTTGTTCTTCAAGCGAGCCATGAGCACCGAGGGCTTAGTCTCTGGCAGGCACAGAGCTGAGCGCTATAAATAGGGCCAGCCATCACTTTCTTCTGTTCTTCTTCCATCTTTTTTTTTTCCTTCCTACTCTCTTATCTCAGTAACAGTTGTCTGCCAAACATGGGCTAAACACGTAATGTATGATCTCATTGGAAAGTCCCCAAACCCTATAAAATGCTATGCTTTTTGCCATCCTCATCACCATGGAGAGATTTATTGGCTCACACAAGTAGACGGAAGAGTTCTGATCTGAATCCAAGTGGTCCATTGCAAAGCCCACACACTTACACCACTCCCCTCCATCCTTTGCACCCCTTTTCCTCAACTCTGTTTAGTGGGCTGAGTCACGGACACACCAGGGCACTTCAATTACCCTAGAAGATGTAGGTAGGTTTAAAAAGTTTCAGGTTTGGTTCTGATAAACTGGAGGGAAGTTAGCTGAATTACAGCATGAAAAATATGTTAGCTATCAAAAAGGACTTCTTGAAGGCGAGGCTTATCTCAAATTGCCATTCCATTATCTTTTGGGATCAAAATAAGTTATGAGGAACAGAACAAGTAGACCTCTGTCTTTAGAGTTGTTTGGGCAATATTCCTAAAGCAGAAAATAGATTACTCGTGTAGAAGCTTTCCAGACACATTAAATTATTGGCGAATGGATTCCTGGTATTAGAGGTTCCCGGCTCTCTCCTTCCGCAGCATGTGCAGGGAAGTACTCCCTTGGCCCATTAGTTCAGCACTCTTTCTCATTTATCTCTTTGCTTTTTGTTGACTGAGAGTTCTTAAAAAACAGAATGGCTTCCCCTAAGTGTAGGCTTGCAGATCAATTAGCAGCAACTGCCTCGCTAGCTGAACAGAGAGGACCGGCAAGTCAAGAAATGGTAGGATGAGGTCTCTAGGTCTGCCGGGGACCTGGGGACAGGTGCAGCTGCCCGCTGTGCCGAGCTGTGCTGAGCGCATGGTGCCTCCTTCAGAACGCACATCGCGAAAGGCGATGGGGCAGACACTGGGCTGAGGCAGGGCCAGAGGTGGGGGCGCTGGTGCAGGGTGGAGAGAATGGCTTCTGGAATCAGACCCGCTCAGGTTGCACGGCTTCTGAGTCACAGATTAGCTGCGTGATCTTGGGTAAATTATTTAAGCTTTCCTTTCTGACTTTTAGTGTCCACGTCTTAAAGGAGTGTATACTTATATCTACAAAGGAAACTATGCAATTGAAAGTGCTTATTTTTACTGTTTTTTTTTTTAAGAGAAATTTCCTTGCCAGATCTTTTTAAAAATATCTTATGTATTTATTTGTCAGAGAGAGAGAGAGAGAGCACAAGCAGCGGAAGTTGCAGGCAGAGGGAGAAGCAGACCTCCCTGCTGAGCAAGGAGCCTAGTAGGGGGCTCCAACCCAGGACCCAGAGATCATGATGGAAGTCGAAGGCAGACCCTCAACCGACTGAGCCACCCCAGTGTTCCTTCCTTGCCTGATTTTTAACCACAGTCTGAACTCACTTTACTTTACCTATTCCTAAACTACTCTCTCTGTTATAGCCAAACTAGATATTCAAAGTCTTTTCTATCTTTTGGTTTAATCTAGAATGTACCTCTAATTCCATAAAATCCCCTCCTGAAGATTTTTATTGATCCTTCCATCATTTAACTCCTATATTGTGGAAGAAAATTTCTCCCAAATTTTCAAACCTATTTCTTCTTTTAGACTTCAAAAGCACACAAGATGCTTTGTAATCTGACCCCTACCTACCCACATCCCCAATCTCACCTCTTGCTATATACCTCCCAACTTAGGCTTCAGCAGTACCAACTTACTTATAGTTCTAGAAGTCACCATATTATGTTATGTGTCTGTTTTTTGGAAATGACACATTTGTCTAAAATGCTTCCCCCCCGCCACCCTCAGACTCCTGTTCATCCTTCAAAATCCTATGGAAATGTCACTTCCTCTATGTGAAGTATTCTCTTGTCCTCTCTGTCTGGCCCACCAGAATTCCTCACCCATATTTCTACATGAATTCAACAACTTGTACATTTGTTATTATTGCTTTTGTCATATGATATTATAAATCACTGCTTTTTGTATGTTCAGATATGAACTCCTAAGGGTAGGAATTATGTGGTGCATATTTTACATGTCGAGCTCTAGCACAGTGCCTGGCATGTAGTGCTGGAAAGTGCTTAAAAATATTTGAAGGATTAAATACCACGTATAGTCTAATGCATATTTTGCATTTGATAAGATGTTCTGTTGATGATCGGTTCCGTTGTTATGTCTATCTGTCTAGACTTCTTGGCAGACTCTAAGTACTCTGGAGACAGAAGACACTTGGTACACTCTGTGTCTCCCCCAAGGCTGAGTGTTTACTAGATCATCATTTATTGGGTGGGACAACACAGGAGAGAAGAGGGTGGGATAGATTTGCAACAGGAAGTGAATGTCTCCCTAGAGTTCACAGGCATGAGGCTGGAAATGGCCCTTCCAAACACACAACAAAAGCATATGGGACTGACCACACACTTACCCTCTGAAGAGAGCCTGGAAGTCTTATTTGTAGGGTGGAACTCCTACTCAGGAATAGAGAGAAAGTCCAAGTTCTGAAGTTGAGTTCAATTGCTATAAACTCTCTGCAGCTCCCTCCTAAAGGCCCCTGGGTAGCACCTTCTGGAAAGGTATTCGGCTGCCAGTTATCACACATATTTTGCAAGTGCTAATAGTTCTGTGGCTGAAAAAGAAGACAGAAGGAGGAAAAAAGAAAAACAAAGAAAAGGGAGAGAGAGAGAGAGAGAGACAGGAGCTGGTTTGAAGGGATTTTATCTAATTTCATTTTAATTAGATCCTTTTTCTAACTGAGTTTCTAATTTTTCAATTAGCAATTAGCAGCTGCAACTCATTCTGAGCATCACGAGGTGCCAAAGACACTAATTACACCACAGGAGTAGGAGGCTGGAAATGAGAAATAAAATTATCCATGAATGTTATTAGAAGAAAGGAATGATTACTCTCCGTAATAATATACTGATGTGAGCCTAATTAGATTGAAAGATTCAGAGGGAAAAAATGAGATTTAAAAATGGATTACATTTAGAAGCCTCGAGGTCATAACTTTGCTATAAATATTGCTTTAGAACATCTCACTTGAAAACAGGTTTGCAAGCCTGATAATGCTCATGTCAGATTGTTCAGCAATGACCCACATCTCTTGGATACAATAACCCAAAACATCAATGACTTCTGAAACGCCAGTACTCTTCCTGTAAAATGTGTGTTTGACAAGGCAAAAACGAACACTCGCACTCATGCACATATGTAAACAAAGTCATAAAAATCATCCCCAGGCACAGGGAAATACCAAAAGCAAAGATGCCATTTTTGGCATTCCGAATTGGGGGTGGAATTTCCAGTCAGGGAATGGAAAGTTGTCCGACCGGAGTTTCCCATCTGTCGGTCCAATTAATTCCCTTTCTCCTATGACAGTGTCCAGCCTGTGTTCCAGGGAAAGGAGTGCTGCAAGCTCATGGCTTCTCCACATCTACAAGCTGCTAGTGTGAAAAAACATTCCAGTAAAGTAGAATGTAGCTTTCCATGAACAAAGCAGCCCTACAGACCATCCATATTCTCAGAGAAAAGCTGATGTTCTGGTTAAGGATACAGGGAATCCAAAAATGATATTGATCCTTAAGAGTGATTCCTAATTAGCTGAGGAGTAATCTCCCAGACTCTCTGAGGCCACAGAGTGGCCAACCGTAGCTTTAGTGGACTCTGACAGAGCCCCTGCCCCTTCCCCCATTCAGGGGCCACACCAGGGACGACAAGTCTGAGCAAACTTTCTCTTGATTGGTCTCTCCCTTGGTTGCCTCCCCAGAGGAGATAAGAATGCCTCCCCTCCCCACGGCTGTCCTAGAAAGAAAAATGATCCGGTTTTGGAAGGGAAACAGAAAATTCAATGAGTAAGTTAAGTCTATACCACCTCACCTTCCAGTCAACTTCCTGAAACTCCTGCCTCTATTCCCTTGACTCTTCTCGTCGTCTTCCTAGAGTTTCTCAACTCTATTGTCTTTTCCTGTTTCCTAATGATTTCAGAATGCCTTGACCCCTCTGAGGTCTAGCCTGGCAATGTTCTACCATGTAAGTGGCACTTTTCACTGTAGGTCTAATCAACATTGGCTCACATTTATTACACTCTCCATCTCTGTCCCAAGGTGCTTCTCAACCGCATTCTAGATTTCTGTCAATGGGGTAGCCATCCTCCCAGGAACTCACATTGGAATCCTTGAAATAAGCTGATTCTCCCTTTCCCTTTTCCCCAACTCTTCCTTGGCATTTCCATCAGCCCTGTGTATCTTGCCTCACTAATTCTCCTGCGATGCCCCTTTTCTTAGAGCCAATGCCTCTGCATTAGACTCCCTTATTTCTTACCACAATGTCCCAACAACTTCCCCCTGAGAAATCCTTATACCCTACGCTCTCTGTTTTATCTTTCTGCAAAACTGGCTAGATATGGAATTCTCCACTAGAACTTGCCAGCAGTTGCTCCTGCTTTGGGAAAAAAACCTCAAACTCCTAAGCCTTCATGTTCTTGCTCCAGCCTACATTTTGGTTGTAATATTTTCCTCTTCTGTTTCAATATTCTATGCTACAGGAGACTAATAATGGGTTCAATGCCTTGCTTTTTCTGTATCCTTTAATTGATATCCCCCATATCTGTTTCCAGAAAGTCAAATCCTACTTATTCTGCAAGATCCAGCTCAAATAGCGATAATATTCCTAATCCTCCTTTGCATGTGTATAGGGCTTTTATTTTTCAAAGCAAGTCCACATCCATATGGCTTATTTAAGCCCCACAACAGCTCCCAGGGAGGCAGGAGGGATAGGCATTATTAATCCTCTTCTACAGAGGAGGAAACTGAGACACAGGGCAGAATAAGTGAATTGCGTGGTAATCAATGGTAGACCAGATGCAGACCAGCTGATTTTCAGCGGATGCTTTTTCCTTTGAGCACCGGCAAGGCTCAGAGAGTACTTGCTTTTGCTTTCCAATCACTCGGATGGAGTCTTGCACTAAAATAGCTGCCCTCCTGATGGAACCTGGAAAAATTGATGAGCTCCCATGACTTGGCCTGCCTATCTGTCTTTATATATCTCACCACATTTGCCACTAATTATATTTCTCTTTATAATCTGAGCTCTCCAGTTAAGTAATGTAATTGATCACTCCTGAAAAATATCACTAATTCCAAAATGGCCCAGAAGTATTTTGTCATGCTGTTTCCTTTTCCATTTCTCCACCCCTGTTTTTAGAATTATTAAAATGTCACATGCATCAGAGGGGGAAAAAAAAAACACCAATACTAAGAGCCTGGAAAGGTAGTGTCTGTATGTATCAAAGAAAGAGTTAGGGGGCAAATTTGGCATTTTATTTTCTTTTTAAGACAGAATCAGAAAATTTAATTCAAAATGCAAAGTAACAAAGGGTTGGAACTCCTTGTTAATCTGAAGCTTCCAACGGATATTGCATTGGCAACAGAGAAGGTGGGGTGCGGACCTTACTCTGAAAACTCATTGCTCCGTCATTGCTAACAGGTGTGAGGACTCTGTCAGTGAGCAGAAAGGCAAGATGGAGGTGGGATCGTGCTGGACTGGGAAGGCAGGAGGGTTCATTTTGAAATTTGCCTTGTCCTAATATATAACTTAAGCTACTCTTTTCTTTTGTTTCCTTCAGGAAGGTAAAACCAAAGAAGAATGACCCCCTCAAGCTGGCATGGAGCAGATGGTGTGGGCATGGCTGACACGGCCCCCAGGGGGTTGGTTAGAAGGGAGAGCAATGCTGGAGGTTTTAGGTCTGTGTTGTCCCCGACTCAGGCAGAAAGTTGGATAAGTGGAGAAGAGAGAGCCAACAGCAGCCATCCTCAGAACTTCTTTGGTCCAGGGTTTCCTTTTCTTGGCTTAGAGCCTGAATTTCAGCATCAAAAACGCTCTTCTGGATCTTCATGTCCTGTTCTTACTGAGACAACATTGCTTGATCTGTACGGGTTATTTGATCTAAGTGAGGACTAGGGAATCATACCCAAATCAGCAATAAAAACAGAATATAGACAGAAGCTTTATAAGTATCAAGTGTTGAGTACCTACTATGACTCAGACACTATGCTGGAGACCTACCTGGTCTTACTTAATCCTGAGAGCACAGAGTGAGATTGATACTGTTAATCCCATCATGCCTGAGGAACCTGAGGCTCAGAGTGACTAAGGATCTCACCCAAATTATCAGAGCTCATAACAGATAGAGCCAAGTTCCGATGGGAACCCATGCCTTGCCATTGGACTACTCTGTCCCCACTTGTCTGCAGGATGTCACCTTGTCCATTCTCTGGAGTGATGGAAAGGAGCCTGGCTCTAGAGCCGTCCAGACCTTGGTTCAAATCCTGGCTCTACTGCTCATATACCAAAGAATACTAATTTCTCTTTTAAATAACTATTTTAAGAATTAAATTAGATGAAATCATGTCAAGCTCATTCCCTGGTAAAGATGAAGGAACCCCTTTCGTGAGCATTCTTTTACCTTAGAGACAAGGCAGAAGTGTATAAAGGAGGGACCCCTGGGTGGCTCAGTGGGTTAAGCTGCCTTCGGCTCAGGTCATGATCCCAGCGTCCTAGGATCGAGTCCCGCATCGGGCTCTCTGCTCGTCAGGGAGTCTGCTTCTCCCCTCCCCTTTCTGCCTGCCTCTCTGCCTACTTGTGTGATCTCTGTCTACCAAATAAATAAATAAATAAATAAATAAATAAATAAATAAAAGAAGTGTATAAAGGAAAGAACATAAAATCTTCCATTGAAAAAGGAAATGACGTTTGAATTCCAGTTATGCCTCTCAGAAGCTGTGTGACTTTACTCAAGTCCCAACCTCTCTCCACTTTAATTTCCTCTGTAAAATCAGGATTCTGTTGTTACGTATCCTTCAAGGTTGTCCTAGGAGTCACATCAAATGTGACACTAGATATGGAAATACTGCAAAATATAAAGCATTGTACAGATATTTTAAATAATGTATAAATCTCATTTAAACATAGATATAAGCATGTATATAAAATATATATATATAAATTGTGTACATATATATATCTGTATATATATGTATGTGTATGTGTGTACATACATGAATTGTGTGTGTGTGTGTTTGTGTTACATAATACCCTTTAAAGAGCCTAACTTCTCTCTTCCACACACCAGGCCTCAGCCTTATCTTTACCCAGTAGGAAAATGCCTTGGAAAGTCAGCTCAAGAGAGGATCATCAGTTAATGCAAAGAAATGACTAAATAGCACCTCATGTTGCTCTTGTTTCTGAGTGGGGGGGGGAGGAAGACGTCTTTAATCTTCGGAGTTGTACAGTAATATGCAGTGGGGAGAAGCTCTCTGATGTTCCAGGATGAAAAGTTCAGTCAGAATACAAGCAGGGGGGCACCTGGGTGGCTCAGTAGGTTAAGCCTCTGCCTTCGGTTCAGGTCATGATCTCAGGGTCCTGGGATCGAGCCCCACATCAGGTTCTCTGCTCAGCAGGGAGCCTGCTTAAAAAAAAAAAAAAAGAATACAAGCAGGGGTGATTTTCTAATCCAGAATGGGAAGGAGCAAGTGGCGGGCCCCACAGGATAGGAACAGCAAGACTAGGGCTATCCTCCTGCTATTGATTTCCATTTCTGTTTGCTGTTCTGAAATTTGGACAGTTGAAACCCTCCAGAAAGACCATTTCAGCTTCTTGCCCAGAGAGAGTGTCCCAGGGGTGGGGAAGAGAGAAGCAGCCTCTACTCCATAACTCAGTGACTCTCAAACCCTGCTCTTCCTCCTCCTCCTCTTCCTCCCACCTCCTCTCCCTCCTTCCCTCCTTTACCTCCCC
>ML108323.1:126870-158619 GCA_003697995.1 Taxidea taxus jeffersonii
GCCCTCCCCCACCTCTTTCCGTCTGTTCTTTTCTCTCTTCCTCCTCCCCCCCGCTCCTCCTCCCTCCCCTCCTCCTTCACCCTCCTGCTCCCCCTTCCTCCTTTTCCTCCTCCTCCTGCTGCCAGTTGCCTAGGGAGAGGGATCTTGGCTCTCCCTGCTACATCACCAGGGGTGGACAGGAAAAACTAAAAGATGGGGGAGGTGGGAGGAGGCCTGAGGCTCTTCCTTGTCTCATCAGTCTTCCTGGGTCCTGGGCTGAGGCAGACGGCCCAGCTTGCTGGACTTGTGACAAAGATCCGGGCCTGGAGCTCGGGTGGCAGCTGTCCATGGCAGGCCAGACTTTTGAACATCCCGTCAGAGCCTTCCTTGTCTCACAGCCCCCACCCCGAAGCTAACACCCCTTTGTCTCCAGCTGGTTCTTGGCCCCCTGTTGTTCTCATTTGTGATTTTATTCTCCCCCAAATGGCGGGGGGGCGGGGGGAGTAACTCAGAGCTGGGCTCTTGTCCAATTGGTCCAGCACCATCTTTCTCCTCCCTGGGCAGTTTGCTTCTCTTCGAGAGGATTCTTGCTGGGTCGGCTTTCCCTCTCTCCATCTGGTGTTGCATGTCCCGCTGCGTGGGGCCTGCAGGCCTGGAGCTGGCCAGGCAGGGCAGCCAGCAAGCAGTGAAACCTCTCCAGCAGTGAACTGGGAATCCAGACTGCTAGGTCTCTCTTTCAGTCTGTGTCAGAGGGAGAAAACACCTAGAGAGATTTAAAAACATTCAAGAGAAGAAAAAGCAAATGCACAGCATGAGAGAGCTCTGTCCAGCCAGCACTTTTGCTAGCAATAAATCTGCTTTAAAAATGTATAAGGAAACAGAAAAACACTGGACAAATCACTTTGGTGGAAACCATTTCTCCCATGCTCAGCCCTCTCCCTGCATCCGGTCTTCCCTCTCCCAGAGAGAGCTGCCAGCCAGGGAAGGCCAGAGTGCACACTCAACTCACCCCAAGTCCCAGCCCAGGGTTGCTGCAGGGCCCTGATGGCTCCCGGCTGGGGGGCCAGCTGGCGGCACCCATGGCTGCAGGAGCCCACTGGGTTTCCAGTTTTGTGCCTACCCTTGCAAGTGTGCTTCCACCGGAAAAAATCACAGACCTAGCCATTTCCGTGTTGGGGCCCCCAGGGGTGGCTATGGCCGACCAGCCTCAGGTGTCTCATTTTTCCTGTTTCCGAGGATGGCCGTTGGTCTCGGAAGATGAGCTCAGTCACACTGCCAGGAAATGACTGCTTCCCAATCAGGAACAGAGCCTGGTATGTACTTTCTGTGGCTGGACGTGCAGAAGTCAAGCGAATCTGTTTTAAACATTTTCCTACAATACTTTTCAGGGGTTCCTCACTTAGCTGTGCAATTATAAGCAATTTTGCTTACAAAATACAGGGGCTGTGAAATAGGTTCTTACTGCACACCTCTAAATGCAGAGCCCTGGTACTAATTTCCCAGGACCGGACAGACTCTTATGTGTCTGTTGTGCCCATTTCCCTTTGGGGTTACTTGGGTCACACATTGGACCCACATGGTGCTAGCACCACTTCAAAAAACCCAAGCGAGCTTCCACAGCAGGTCAGAATCCAAGCCTCTCCACCACCACTCCCATCCCACAGGGAACAGGGCAGCCACCTTCTCCAGGAGGTTCCAGCTGTTTGCTTTGGGAGTTTGCTTGTCAGTGACCACACTCTGCCCTGGCCTGATCCCAAGGGCACAACAATGTAGCAACCCGGAGGGGAATGTGTGATCCCAAAGAGAGTAATTATGTCGTCGCAATAGATAAACAATCACTGGGACAATTAGTGCTCGCCCCTTTGGAATGTGCTTCTCACCTTAGGACAGTCTTGCTCTCCAATCTTGTCAATACATTGATATGTTATAAATTAGTGGTTTTACTGGGGGTGAGATGCAAGATAGCTTGAAGCTAACTGACCATGACTAGAATACACCATCCCTCACCGCCCAAGGAAATGATTTACCTGTATTCTGATGCAAAACAATGCTAGAATCCCAAATCTCTCCAGGGTCCCCAGCAGCAGCAGGGAGCCTTGACCCAGTAATGGGCTGAGCAGTGTTTCTGTAGGTGATGCTGAGCTAGGAAAGAAAGGAGAGAAGGCAAGCCATTATCTGGGAACTTGAGATGATGGGGGGAGAGGAGGACATCCAAATAGGAAAGCAAAGAAGGAGTAAGAGACAGAAAGGGTATATGACAGGGTGTAGAGGAGGGCCGTTCACTGCATGAGGTGGTCTCTCTGTGTGGCACAGTTTTATCCATTTAATTAATTCAGTACAAATAGATTATAGAGAAGGCTCTCTAGAAATCCCCAGGGATTTACTCAAAGAGGAATAGTATAGATGATTTCTCGTCTAAAATTGTGTGTAGTTCTGTAGGGGGTCAATTATAGATAATGGAGACCAATACTACAAGTTGGACATTGCTAAGTTTAATTTGGAGGTGTACATTGTTTCAACGTACAAGATTTCAAGGTTGCAATGTACAAGGTTTCAAGAGAGATTCTGGGCCAGGAGTGGGAAATTGCAAGGACGAGCTGGAACCTGAGCATCGCCTAAGCTACACAAATGTCCTCTTTCCTGGCACTAAGGAATTTCTTGTTTCCAGGGATTCGTGGTAAGAATATACCATCCTAACCCCAGACACATACACAGCTGTACAGCTCATTCATTGACATGAGGTCTTCAACATTTCTTTCTGGCTGCCTCCCCCACTGTCCTAAGCATTTCGAACATCGCCATCCCCTGTAAGATCCCCAGTTTATGACCAGAGCTGCGATGTGATGTTCTGGGAGCCTGTCAGAAGGCAGATGAGTAGGCCCTCACCTGAACTCACTGAATCAGGACCATAGTGAGTGAACCTGAATTACTGTATTTATAACAGGATGCCAAAATGAATCCAACAAAAAGTCATCTCCACAAATCAAGGGCCAGTGTTAATGCAGGAAGCATTTCCCCCCACCCCTGCCATTACACTGAGAACACTAAAATTTCCTGATTAAAATGTAGAAATGCGGTGACATCTCTCTTCCCAAAGCCAACACATCATGATGGCAGGCCGTGTTTCACTTAATATTTTTCATTTTTCTGAGGCTTCAGCCCTTCTTGGAGAACAACTTTGGAGCAGGAGTTAGAACTCAGGATTTCTTTGTCCAGCTTGGCTGCAAAGCTACCTATGACCTGGGTTGGACCTCGGTTCATCAGGTCACCCAATTAGTCTGTACTGGCCACATAAGCCCAGGACTGACAAGTCTCAGGTGAAAGGTTCTTAAAAGGAAGTGGGAAAACCTTCCTTCCCTCTGCAAGGAATTCTCCATCCCCGTTATTTCTACCCAAGCAACAGAAATTAACTAGCTGCCACTAATGACCTCCAGACCAGCACAAACTCATTTCCCCTTGAAATTAACCTTCTATTCTGAATCTAAACAATGTCTAATTAGCTCCTAGCACTGGTGAGCTTACTGGAAGAGAAGACTGTAGGAAATTAAAGCAAGAGTCTAGCACTACTGGGGGCTGGGGGGCGGGGGGGGGGGAGGAAAGGAAAGGAAAAGAAGAAATAGCAAAAAAACATCCTCCAATTATCCTCCTTCTAACCTCCACCCCTGATTCCTTATCTTGTATCTTCATCTGTCTTCCTTTCTCTAAACCTTGTAAAGGAGTCTGCTTTTCAGACAAATATTTTTGCCATCTCATTTGACACTGAGAAAGCAGGAAAAATATTGCCCATCACGATAAATATCAGTATAATATTCCAATTTTCCAGCATTTGACAGCAATCAAGGGAAGAGTAATGTGTTCCCCCTGTGACTAAATCATTTAGAGACCAAGGTATTCTGTCTCATTCTCATTAGGAAAAAAAATATTCCAATAATCTCATTATCCCAGTGTGAATAAGAGTAAAAAAGCACCAAGACTAATGACTTCTTCCTCGCTTGCCTCTGCAGATACCAGCCAGGCTGTGCATTTAGGGGACATGCCATGGTAATGGGGTCTTCTTTAGCAGTGATATGGCAGCACCTGCTGCCGTGGAAGTCTGGTCTCACAAGTCCTGCTTGGTCTGCAGCCAGGCTTCCACACATCCCCGGACTCCAAAGACTCTTTTTATATACTTAAAAAAAAAAAAAAAAAAAACTCCAATGGAAAAAGAATGTGTCATGGCATGTTAAACTTTATGGAAATTCTTCTGGAGAATAACATAATTTCACGGTGCATTACTTTGAAATGACCTAGTACTTGAACAATTAATTTTTAAGGGGTAGCATTGACTTCCCCTTGCTGTATTTAACCCATATCTGAAAGTGTCAACAATACCAAGGGTTGGACAATGAGTTGGGAGAAGAGCCCAAGCCTGAAAATTATTCCCCATCTACCGTGTCTGCTTTCTATCAGACATAATGCTCCCCTCTTTGGTTCAAATGAGAAGGAGAAAAGAGCAGTTGCTCTAATTAGGACACAGCACATACACAGCACAACCTGCCAAGAAAATGGCACAGTCTAGGAGACATAACCTCTACTTCTTACCTTAGCCACAAACGTAATGTGTAACCTTGAACAAACTTCTTCTTCTCCATGGGCCTCAGTGGGGAAAGGAGAAATCTTGCTTGGTATGCCCCTAAAAGGAATTCTGTATGCTAAGTGAATAGATTTATAATGTGTCCTCTGACTTTCTTGGGCTAAAAGCTCAGAAATTCTCCTATTTGTTGTTGTTGTCATCGTCCTTTCAATCCCCTATTTTTTGTTCTACCTACTTGCTTTCCCTGCCTCCCTTCCTATACCCACTCCCCTCCACAAACACACAGATAAGCAGAGAATTGGTATGCAAGAGCATCTTCTTAAGACTCACATGAGACTATTTAAATTCATAGAAAAAAGCCATGGTATGGTAGACTTGGAAAGAATCTTATAAAACCTCCATATGAGTTCCCTCACTCTGGGAAATAAAAAGATTCAGAGAGGAGAGACTTCTCCCCTCCCCTCCAAGGTCACATAGTGGCTTATTGGTGAAATCACCAGTTCTTAGTCCAACACTCTGCCCTCCTGACCAAGCGAGGGACATGGTTATTGTTTCTGTTCTACCAAGCCCAGAGTTCACGAAGGAAACACTGGACTTACATATACAAGCATCTGAACAAAAGGATTTTAGGGTTGAAAAAACCTTCAGGTGTCAGTGAGGTTGACCCCCTTAGATGGGTGACTAGACATCTAGGTTTGCCTGGGACTGAGACATGGGATTTAAAAGCAGAAGAGTCCCAGGCATACTAGGATCAGCTGTTCACCCTAAGTAACCCCCAAATGATGCTTATTTTTATTCTCCAACCTTCAGCATCCTGGCATCGTTAGCACAAGGGCATTGATGACATTGTCATTTAGCCAATTGAATCGCTGGAACTCAACCGATAACTATGCACCTGTATTCTGCCCTTTGGGGTCTCACTGATCAAGAGGATGGATCTGTAGGCAGCTGCCTGTGGCCATCCTCATACACATCCTCTCTCCAGGAATTTGAGAAGATATCAGGATTAGGCTAGATGGACATAGCAAAGCATTCTAAATTTTTTTTTCTCTCTTCCTCTGCCAGGCTTTGTTTGATGAAAACAGTCTCACCTTTCTTCTTGGCTACTCATAGGAAACATTATTAAGTGACTATAGAACAAGGTTTTTTGCTTTGCTTTGCTTTTTTACTTATCTGAAATTCTAATGTCTCTGATCCCATTCTGAAGCAGTATTCCTGGGGCTGGCCTCAAGGTGATCAGATAGCACAAGGAGATGGATTTCTGAGGCGTTAGAACAACAGAATCCGTGGCTTTTATAAAATCTTTCTGCTACCCAGATGACTTTTCTGACTAAATATATCTGATAGAGCAACAAATACCCCCCACCCCCTTTAGAATGATTTTCTCTAGTGCTCTGAATGGATGGGTGACTGATGCGAACTCATCTCTTACTATTCCTTTGGAAATTGTCTTGATCAGCTGTTAGTTCTGTTCAAGGGATTGGAGATTACCCTCTTCCCATAGGACAATGGCCATTTGGGTGACTTTCCAGAACATAAACACAGAAAGCTGAGTCCACACACACAAAAAAAGGCAAGAAAACAAAATTTTCAGTTGACCTTCCTCTACCCCTGATCTTCAACTTTTCCCTGCATGCTTCTCACTATTACAGGGAGATAGCATGTCCCCACTCTCTGATTAAGTATTTTCTTTCTCCTAAATGTCATGTGCTCCAAGTCAGCAACACCACCCCAAAAAAATGTTTAATTAAAAAGAAAAAAAAAAGATTCTCTCAGTCTGTGCTTCTGCAGTTTGTTCAAAAGAAAGCAATTTAATTATCTGATTAAATAAATTCATGCTAAGGTAAGAATAGGAGGTGTAACCTTCATAAAGTTTTTGTCTTAAAGGAGAAGCTCATTAACCATAAAATAAGTTCCCTCATGGATGTCCAAAAGGTATGGGGAGACTAGGAGCCTTTCCTAGGCCTTGCCTATTCTGGCTAACTGCTCCTCTTTCTTTCTTGCCCCACTGAAAGCTTCTTATTTACATACTGAAGTCGAATCAAAGCAAGAAACCCATTTGGCTGAGTCTTTCAAAACAAAAATCATTGTTATATACAATCTATTTATTTGTAGAATAATCTTCAGTTTGGATCTGTTCAACATTTCTTCATAATTAAGTTTTAGGAAAATTAAAAATTTTAAATTTAAATTTTTTAGGGTTTTTGTAGGAACTGCACAGCAGTGATGCTGTGTGCTTCCAAATGAAACATATCAGAAAGCATACAATGTCTACCTGTCCTATTACTGGTGATGTTAACTTATATCTCTTGATTAAAATGGAGTCTGCTAAAAAAATGTCTCCACTATAAATTACTAAGTATTTTGTACTTACTAGTTAAAAAGTAACTTGTGGGAAAATGCTTTGACAGCACATAAATATCTTGTTCCTACTCCCACTTTTACCTACTAATTTTAATATCTATTGATGATTCCTGCTTAAATAATTTCATATTATGATAGCACTGAAATGTTGATTTTTCTAATGCCTATAGTACTTCTACATTTACTGGTTGTCATCCTACCATAAGATAGAGCTTCCCCTTCTCTTCCATTAATTCATTAATTTATATTAATATGGAAACACAAATTCTTATTTTATCCAATGGATCATAACCTGTTGCTATCACTGTTTATTTTGATGTTCAGATTGCCAGATTTGGCTAGCAGGAGTTCACACAAGCATGCTCATATATGCTTCTGCTATATCTTCCAACATTCTCTGAGCATTTTCTTGCTTTTTGATGCATGAAACGTGACATACTTACTTTGAATATTTCCTGACCCAGTCCAAGAAACAATGATTTTTTTCAGGAAGTTCTGGTTCTTTTAGTGGATTTAGAAAGCAAAATCTAGGTGTGTTTATTGTTCCTGGAATATCATTGATTCTAGGTCCTCTCAATGGGCAAATCTAGAAAATGTATTTATGTATATACCCACAAATATCTGTATTTATTTCTATTTCCATATCTCTATGTTTATCAATAGATAGATGATAGATAGTAGATAGATAGATAGATAGATAGATAGATGTAAAACCATGAGCTCACACCAATACTTCAACCCTAACCCAACACCAGAGGGTTTATTATGGCCTTCCCTCTTTCTATGTTTGTAACTATAACAGTCAGAATCTTGCTTTTACTATTCTCAAAATATTTGCTTATTTGTTCAATCTCCCTGCCTTTAATCAATATCAGGTTTTCTCCCTGACCCCAGCCACAGCCACACAAACTATCTCACCAGCCTTGGTCCTGCTAGACCATACCCCACAAAAAGAAATTCTTATCCCTGGTCCCACAGGATCCACCAGACAACTGGTCAATTCTTCACACTCAGCCTACATTGCTAAAATTTTTATATTGACAGCCAATGGTCCATTAGAGAAGTTTAAAGAAAATATAAAGATCATTTATATTTATTCACAGTTCTACCCTTTGTGTTGCTCTGCATACTTTCCTGAAAAGCCAGCCTTCTATCTGGTATAAGAATATCCTCTCTCATTTTTGCAGTTCAGGTCTTCTGAAGAAGAATTATTTCTGCTTTTTTCTGCCTGAAAAAAAGCACAGATAATCTTACGGTATATGGAATTTGAGGTTGACAAATTTTTTTATCTTGTTTTTTCTTTCAGCACTGTAAAAATGTACTCATTGGGGGCACCTGGGTGGCTCAGTGGGTTAAAGCCTCTGCCTTCGGCTCGGGTCATGGTCTCAGGGTCCTGGGATCGAGCCCCTCATAGGGCTCTCTGCTCGGCGGGGAGCCTGCTTCCTCCTCTCTCTGCCTGCTGCTTTGCCTACTTGTGATCTGTCAAATAAATAAATAAATAAATCTTTTAAAAATCTTTAAAAAAATGCACCCATTGTCTTTCTGATGAGAAGTCAGCCATTAGTCTTATTATTGTCCCACGTCTCATGTGTCTTTTTTTATCTAGTTGCTTTTAAGACTTAATTTTTATATTTAGCATTTATCAATTTGATTATGACTTATTTAAGTGTTATTTTCTTTGTGTTTATCCTTCTTGGGGTTTGCTGAGCTTTTAGAAACTGTGAATTGATGTCTTTCATCAACTTTGAAAGCTTCCAAGCCATGTTCTATTCAAATATTTCTCCACCCTAGTCTCTCTCCCTCCTCTCCTTCTGAGATTCAGATTACATATGTTCTTGAGCTTTTGGGATTGTTTCACGGGTCTCAGACACTCTGCTTGTTTTTTTCTATTGTCTTTTTCACTTTGATTTTTAGTTTGGGTAATTTCATTAACCAATATACCAATCCTTGGACAACTTCTCCCACTGTACCTAGATTGCCAATGGAGCCATTGAATCAATTCTTTATCTCCAATATAAACTCCTCATGTCTGATACTTCTATGTGTGTCTTTTTTATACTTTTCATTTTTCTGTCAAAATATTGAATGTATTTATAATAATTCATTTTAAGCCCTTATCTGGGCTATCTGTGGGTCTCCATTTGCCTCTTCCTATAAGACCTCATATTTACTTGCCTCTTCTCATGTTTTATAATTTTTATGGCTCACAGGACATCCTGTATAAAAGGGCAATAGATACTAAAGTATATAATACTAATCCCCAGAAAAAGCCATCCCTCTTCTTGTGCCATAGTGATAGTTTGTGGACACAGCGATGCACTGAGCTGGACCTGGACCTTTTTATAACTTTAGTTACCAATTCACCTTACCAATTCTTTGAAATATTGTGAAGGTCTTTTGGATCAGGTCTTTCAGAATCTATATGCTGGCAATGATCTGGAGAGCTCTCCAGGTACTGCCTTTTCAAATTGTGGGATATTCCACTCCTTTATTGCCTGGATGACGGATTTGTGGGTCACTGGACAGTTTTCTTTGCTGTCCAGTTCTGATTTTGGCCCTCTCTGCCTTAGAAGAGCTATGTGTTCTGCAGGCCCATCCCTGGCCTTTATCGAGCCACTAACCTGTCCTTGGTAAAGGCCCAGTGAAACTTAAAGACTTTTCTGCCACTTCCTCTACTTATGCCCTGCTGGTCCCTGCCTTGCGCCTAGAAAAGACCCCTTGTACCCAAGTATAAATCTCTCTCAGTTCTTCTGTCCTGCTGCCCCCCAACCTTTGGCTCACTGCCCTGTGTGGTATGGGGGTGTAGAGAAGGTCCATGGGAAAGAGTCAGTGGCGTATGAAGAATCATCCTGTGACTAGAACTATTCAAAATTCTGGCCTGTCATGCCAGTTCATATGCAGTCATGAAACGTTCATTAAGAGTCCGGCTTCTCATTACCCTTTCTATGGGGTTTACGTCTTTTGCCATTACGTCTCCAGCATTTAAAGCATCTGTAAGACTTTCTTCTTGGAAAGGGCTCATGGCTTTCTGGATTTAGTTCATTTAGGATTCTTTAAACCCTCAGATCTCAGATGGATTTATTTAAAAAGTATAATTTTACAGTTTATCTGGATTTTCTTCATCATTCGGATGAAAACAACTATCTTGTGCATCAGCCTTATTTTTGATAGCTTCCCCCCCAACCCCAGTTTCTACCACTCTAATCTTATTGATTTCTCTGGCTTTTTATTCTCTTTCTTTGTCTGAATCCTCTTCGAATCAAGCCTTGGGGGAAAAAAAACTTGTAGGATCTGTTCAAACTGCAAACTTATTTTGGTATTTTGCTATTTATTTATGCTTTTTCATTGGGAGGTGTCTTTCCCAAGTCCCTGGATTTATTTAAAAAAAAAAAAAAGTCACTCTTGGGAAACAAAACAAAAGAATGATTTAACTCATAGAGTCTCAATTTGGAACTTAGACATTCCAAGAAGTTAATTGACATTTCAATCTTCATTCAAAGGTACAATCATCCCTTTCCCCAGCCACACACACCCCAAATAACACAGGACTGGAAGCAGATTGATTATTTCAAGAAATAAGGTGAGGTTCACTTTCTCTCTCTTTGTCACCTCCTCCTTATTGCTCTTTTTAAACTTCCCCCAGTTTAATTGGGGATCGAATGAAAGAAAGGAAGAGGAATGAGAAGGCTCTGCCCTGACTAGTACTGTCTTAAGGAGGTTCTGTTGTCTCCAGACTTGACAGGAATGTAAACCTGACTCTCTCTCTCATGAGCAAATTAGTGGGTGTTTTGCAGCACCCCCCCCCACCAAAATCTCCAATGAGAACTCTCTCTGACATAAGGTCTCCTGGTCAAGATAGCTTTTTATTTTTTTTTTAATATTTTATTTATTCATTTGATAGACAGAGATCACAAGTAGGCAGAGACAGAGGAGAAAGCAGGCTGTCACAGAGCAGAGAGCCCGATGCGGGGCTCGATCCCACGACCCTGGGATCATGACCCGAGCCGAAGGCAGCAGCTTTAACCCACTGAGCCACCCAGGCGCCCCCAAGATAGCTTTTTAAATGACATCATATGAACATCTTATCATGAGGTCCAGAGGATCATGTACCTTGGACACACGATTAGAAGAAAATGCAAGCATTTCTCACTGTGCTGCTACCACGGGCCAGTCCAGCTGGCCCCTCCCTCATGTTATGATTCCTAAGTCATGTGCTAGATGCCAGGAGATTGACCCCTGGACTCCAGATACAAGATTTGCATACCAGGTTCTCCAAAAGCTTGTCTTTGTGGCTCTTCCCAACAGACCTGAGTGAGAAACAATAGGAATCCCAGAATAGACTTCCTCTAAGAAGTCCTCATTATAAAATTCTTCTGTCAATCTCTACAGATTCTTTCATATTCTCCTTGTTGACATGAGAGTGAACAAAGTGTTCTCAGACAGCTACTTTTAAATTTCTGTCTGGTGATCTAATGCTTGAACGTGTAGTTTCCAAACCTATTTTTACTTGTCTCAGTGAAAATGTCCAGTGTAACCTCTTGTTTCATCTTCCTTTCCTCACCCATCGGATCTCGGTATTTCTCAGGTTTCTGTCCTTGACCCAATTATTCCTCCACTCAATACTCTAGTCTTCTCTGAGTAGTTTCCCACTGTCATGGTAACAGTTATGGATGTGCAAATTACTTCCAAATCCTTATGTCCAGTTCCATCCCCTCACCTGAGTCTCTGCATCCTAATTCCAACTGCTTACTGTACACTAACACTGTGGAGGCTCAATGGGAACTTGCCATTTAATAAGATCCATAGCAAACTTACCATCTCTTTGCTGTAACTTGCACACAGATGCCTTTAGTTCTGCTCATCAGTCCCCTTGGAATATCCTTCCTTCCCCCACATATTCCATTTCTTTCTGTGCACTAATAAAGCTACTAAGCTTCTAGCATAGATGTCCACTTCTCATTTCCCACACCCAGAAAAACTGATGGCTTCTCTTCTGGATGCCTCAGATTTTCCTCCCCTCTTTTAATGGCATCGCCTTCTATATATTCACACATGTACCTGTCTCTGTTTTCATACCTTGGAATTCCTCAAAGGCAAGGACCATATCATACTCATCTCTATATCCCCTATTTTCCAGGGCAGGCCTGGTACAAAGTGGGCTTTCACCAAATGTTTGCTTTTATTTTTTGTAGTTTTTTAAATTTTTTTATTAATTTATTTATGAGAAAGAGAGACAGAGTGCGTGTGCATGAGGACAACCAGGAGGAGCAGCAGGCAGAGAGAGAGAAACAGGCTCCCTGCTGAGCAAGGGACTTGATCCTACCATGCTGAGATCATGACCTGAGCCGAAGGCGGACGCTCAACCGACTGAGCCACCCAGGTGTCCCCAAAGGTTTGTTTTATGTTAATTTTGTCATCCATACTCTATATTATTTGATTCTTACAACATATCAGAACAAGATAGTATCCCCAAATTCCAGACAAGAAAATTATGGTTCAAACATGTTAAGTCATTGGGAGCAGGTTCTCACAGATAGGGAAGAGGTAGAGTCAGCACTTTTAAACTACATATTTTACTCGCAGCCAAGTATTCCTCTTTTCTAGGGTGTTTGTTTTCATTCCAACATTATAGTGTCTGGCCTTTCAAGCACCACTAAGATTTTTCAATGCTTAAGCTTCTACAATACATTTTTAAATAAAAGATTGATGAGGACTTTATCTCTATTCTTCAGCTCCCTCCCAATTCCTTCCAAAGGACAGGCCTAAAATACAGCAATCAATTCATTTGACTAATTGATATATCATAGGCTTTCTATTTTGTTTCCTCATGATATCCATATAAGCTGTTGATAACACTAGCAGGATGCTGCCACTATGCTTCTCTGCCTCTTTTGTTTACAAGCAAGCCATCTACAACTTGGCCTGCAGTTAGAAGGGCTTTACAAATCCATGTGTCTCCCCAAGAGCCTGTGGTGGGAGATGCTCCAGGCTGTTTTCTCCCAGCCCTGGCCTATGATTCATGGGTAGGTATTATAAAAAGAGACAGAGCTTTGTCTTACTGGATTTTTTTGATTCTGACGAAGATTTTCTTCAGCTTTGCCAGCTAATATCGTTGGCACATGTCTTAGCAGAACCTGAGGCAATGCTTGCATACAGGTAATTTATTCTGGAAAGTGAGGCAAAGAGCATAAAAACTGGGGATGGATAAGAGCTAGCATGAGGGTATGTCATCAAGCTGGTCATGACTGTGGGAATCCTCTTCATTAGGACCCTGTAGGGAGCTGGTATAGAATACACTTCAGAAACATCCACTTCAGAGAAAGAAGTGGGGAGATTTATTGCAAGCTCCCATTTCCAGCTAGTCAAAGATTGTTCCATGGAATGCTAACTTTCACTCACTTCTAAGGTGTGTATGGTGCCAATTACTTTCTGCACCAACCCCACCATGATGTCACACGTCCCGAGGTAGAAGGGAAGCAAGGAGATATTTGGTGGCACCTGTGTAAAGCTGGCTGCCCTAGCAACCAACGGCCGGGGAAAAGAGAGGGCTGCAGGAATGTGAGATGGAGCACATGAAGTGTCCTGTATAAGACATGTCTAAACTGGACATCCCAGCTCCAATGACAGGCTGTGCCGGAGTTTCCTTTAAAAGAAAGTGGAAAGCAAGAAAGGGAGTCAGGATGCAAGTCAGGGAGTGTGAAAGCTTCTCAGAAGCCATACCATAAGGCCAGTGCCATTGACAGTCAGAGTCAAAGGGCTCTAAGAGCTGTCACAGAACTGCCAACAAAGCAGACAGATGGCCAGAGAGCTGTGCCTTGGATTCAGCAGGTCACTTCCTCCAGGATTCTCTAAGTTCTGCTTTGTCTTCTGCTGCTGGTCTATGTGCCTGATAGGCCAGGGTCTAGACAGACATCTACATGCTCCTCAAAGAAGTTGAATGCTCCAGGGATCAGTCCCACCCGGTCCCCCACTAGCTTTCCTCAGCAAAGTCAGCCTAGGTAAGTTTGAGAAGACAATATTGTCCTCCATGATCTCTGCCTCCAGCTGACATTCTAGTTTAAATTCTTATCTCCTATCCACACAGGAGACCAATGCCTCCTGCTTCTCTCTGTCATTCCTGCCCATCACTGTAGTGTCCTCCACTGGTCCCTTGGGGTTATCACAAACAACACTCCAGGACTTGGCCTGTCTCTCTCCCCAACCCCTTTCTTGTGTGTTGTTTGAGCAGACGGTATAACAAACAATGCCCCTACCTACCCCCAACCCCCACAAAATGTTCATGCCTTACATCCCTGAACCTGTGAATACATCATATTACATGGCAAAGGGGACTTGGTAGATGTAATTGTTACAAACCTTAAAACAGGAAAACTATCCTGGATTATTCATGCAGGCCCAAACTAAGCTGAAGATATTTCTCCAGCTGGAGTGAGTCAGAGATATAGCAAAGGGAAGCAAGAAAGATGAGACAGGAGTGGCAGTCAGGAGATTGACCCGCCATTGTGGGCTTTGATGATGAAAGGGGCCACAAGCCAAGGAAGACAAACAGCCTCTAAAAGCTAAATCCAACAACCAGCAAAGTAATGAGAACTTCAGTCCTACAACCACTAGGAATTGGATTCTGCCAACAACCCAAGTGGACCTGGAAGCAGATTCTTCCTTCTCCAGAGCCTCCAATAAGGAATTCAGCCCTGCAGACATCTTGATTTTAGACCCTTCAAGAACCATTCTGACTCCTGAGCTAAAAACACTGTAAGAAAATTAATTTATGTTATACAAATCAGCTAATTTGTGGTAATTCATTACATTGGCAGTAGACAACTAGCACTGAGCCTTAAGTGCTTCAAAAGTAACTGCTTTGTTTGTCCTTGGTAAGCTGACTGATTTTAAGGTGCCTTACATTGCCTATCTTAACCTTCATGGAGAAGTTACATTTTCAAACTTAGAAGCAATATAAAAAAAAATAGAAGATTCTGAGACATGGATGGCCATCCCAAAGCAGGTCTGCTCTCTACTATCAAACTTAAAATCTTGAGATTAACATTGTCAACACAAAGATAAAGAGCAAAAATCTTTTAGGGATTCCCCAGCCTATAAAATTAACATTGCCTCAATGGACCATCTACCCTCCAACCCCTTGCTTGGGATCCTCAGAAATATGTCATAGGGATGTTCCAAGCATTTACCCACCCTGCACCCTGACATCCTCCTGTCCCAAAGGTCTAGACTGGACAGGACTGTACTTCCTACTTCCTGACCTCCCGGTTCTTCCTTGTTCCTGCTTTCTGTCTTCTCTCCATAATTCTCTTAGACCTTGCAAGGCACTTCCCTAATAGATGACGGGGACTGTTCAAAACTCCTTTCTGTCGGAAAAGTGGAAAAAGGAAGCTAGGGAGCAATGATAAATTCTAAAACAATCTACTTTTCCCATTAAAGGATTCCCAGTCCAGTAAAGGAGACAAAGGAAGGGAATTACTCTGTACTGTCCTCTTTGGGTCATTTTGCTCATGATGCCACTAAATCTCCTCTCTGAGATTTTGAAGGAGAAAGAAGAGAAGGGAAGAAACAATGGATGTGGCCAAGACCAGCAAAGCAAAAATAAGAATAATGGCAACTGGGCTCCAATTATGTATCCCTGAATGAATATGGTAAAATATCCTCCACAAATAATTAGAATATCTGCTTAAATTGACTAATTCTCTGTTATTACAGAATCTCATTTTGATTGGTGAAAATGCCCCTCTCTCAATTTTATAATAGTCTTCCCTAGTACACCCCCGTTCCGCTGGCACTCCCTTCACAGTGCTTTAGGTAGCTGTAGTCGTTTCTCTATCTGACATTTCACCTTCCACCCATATCTTCAAATTGAGAAGTCTTTATCATTTTGCATGGTTTTAGCTTATGTGTCTTGTCCAGGTTTTCTTCATATGACAACCTGGTCCTAAGTCTTGATGCCATTTGCATCTGGGTTTCATTTGCCACTTCTGATCCATATTCTAGTCTATATCCTACTCTGATACATCACATTTCTGCATCAGTTCAAACTCATATCAACTCTTTCTTCTGATTTTAACATAAAACACCCCATACTGTCCCCTTGGTCCTTCAGACAGAATGTGAAAATTTGATACCATTTCCTCTTGCTAGAGAGGTTAGCTTTATAAAAGGTAAAATGTAGAGGAAGCCAGAAACAGATGCTAAAATTAGGGGGCAAAAGATTATGGAGAAACAGGAAAAGTACCTCCTTGCAAATATGTATAAATTATAAAGGAAAGATAGCAGCTTTCAGGGGAGAAACCTAGCAGATATCTCCTTATTCAAGTGTTCAAGATCAGCATCACCAGTTGTAAGATGCCAGCACCACATAGCCCTGATACAGTGTACTGAAAAGGCCAGATCACATCCATAGTATTTCTACCAAAAATGTATAATCTCAATCAGTCATGAGAAAACATCAGACAAATCCAAACTGAAAAACACTGTGCAAAATACCTGACCAGAAGTCTTCAAAAATATCCTGATCAAGAAAGACAAGGGAAAACAGGAACTGTCAAAAACCAGAGGAGACTAAAGAGACAGGAACTAAATGGAACAAAACATTTGGGATTGGGTCCTGGGACAGAAGGAAGAAATCAGTGCAGAAACTGGTGAAATCAGGATAAAATTTGTAGCTTAGCTAATACTATTGTACCAACACTAACTTCATACTTTTGATCACCAGAATATGATTAGATGACATATTAACAATAGGGGAATCTGGGCTAAAGGTGGAAGGAAATTCTCTGTACTATTGTCAGTTCTATAGGTCTAAACCTAACTCTGCTATGAGTTACCTATATGACCTGCAAAAATTAAACTCTTTGACTCCTGGTTTATTCATCTTTGAAAAGAAAACTTTTAGATCAAATGCTCCCCAAGGGTTCAAACTGAAACAAAGAGAGAAGAAATAAGCAAATAAAAACAAGAAAATGATCAATGTCTGAAATCTGTAAGACAAATCTTTCACATGTAATATTTGTCTTCCAAACAATCATGCATGACGTGAGTAAAATTTCAGCAAGATAATGAGTAAAATAGCTAGCACACATAGTAAACATTCAAGAAATGTCATCGTTTATGACTCAGCAAAGAGATTTAGTGTGGAAAGCAGAAAGGCTTTATCTTGGATCCAGACCTTCTCGACTCCTAATGTGGTTCAAAGAGGAGTAATAAATTAAGAGATGTCTGAAAAATTAAAAAAAGAATTAACATCTCACAAGAGACAATTTAGGCCTGAGAAAAAGGTAGAGAAATGGAATGTCAATAATGACCCAAGAATAGAAAGATAAAAAAAGAAAGGAAAAGAAAAGAATAGAAAAATCCTTAGTGGAGTAAAATCTGAGGGTAGAAGAATGATTTAGGTGTATGAAGGAGTCGTTTGAAATCCTATGCCTACCAGACCATATGTCTAGCTGGACTAGCTATCTGAGGCCAGGGTCACAGGACCTCTCCCCCTACCCTCTGTCAGGATCAGAACCAGCCAAATGGATCAGATTGCAGGGCCTGTATGCATGGCCCTTCCCTGTATACCTCTGAATAAACCAGTAGAGACAAAGCAGGCTCCAATTTTGCTGCAAAAAAAATTCTGAGACTAAATGGTTTTGAAAATGGGCTTTTTGGATTGGTAGAAAAGATATATTGACACATCTTTGAGCAAAAGTTCAAAAGAATAATCAATGACAACTTGAAAACATATAGGAGACATCTGCTTCTAGTAATGACACTAGGTTATTTGGACTAATTTCTAGGGGAAACAAATAAAATGTTGGATACATTTTTCTTTAGTATTATCTTTGAAGTATCAAAGAGCTGAGACAGTGACATCATCAAGATGGCAGAGTAGATGATCCCAGCCTCCGTCTCCCAACAGAACTGAAATTTAGATAGCTGTCCTTGATTAAAAATAGCCCCAGGAGAACTCAGGAGTCCAGTTAAGAAGCTTCAGCAATACAGAAAAACAAAGTAGCTGAAAAGGGGCACGAAAGGGGTCGAAAAGATATTTTGCCTATATCAGTCCATCCCCCAGGCCATTACTGCTCAGCATCAAGAGGGAACTCCTCAGGTCAAAAGAGTTTCCCTCACAAGTAAAGGGAAACTGGGATGAGAAGCCTCCTACCCCAACTTTTCAGGGCACTTCACAAAGGACTTTCTTCCATTCCACCCCACCCTGAGCTGGAGAAAGGCTGAAACATCTAGAGAAATCTAGGAAGAAGACAGAAGGGCAGGGGCTACGTATCAGTCAAGCAGTGAGAGACAACGCAGTTCCCAGTTGCCTGCTCTGCACCAGAGTCTGATGGCCTTCACTGTTGAGGATGTTAACAATTCTTGTCGAGGCTGCAGGTCCCCCCAGGTTTCACTGAGGACAGCTTATGGGCCCCAGCTGTGTGGAGGACCCCAACGGCTTTTGCCCATGAAACCAATGGCCAGCACAGTCATCCTGGAATTCCCACAGACTTCACTAATGAGGTTTTCTCCCCGCATGTTGTCACATTCCCTAAAACCTAGACACTGGCCTCTGATCCCACTGCCATTTGCATGCTCCTGGCTAGCCCCAGCAGCCCCAGGAGGTCACACAGCGAGCCAAGGCCCCCATAGTTGCTCCTGGGCCCAGACGGATCCAACCCTGACTCTTGTCACTTGCCAGCACCCCTAGGCTCACTTGTACCCAGCCCACAGCTGTGCACCTGTACGGCTATCCTGACTCCCCACCACCAGGTTCCATCACCACATTTGCCTTTGGTGAGAAACTAAAACAACATGAGTTCATGCTGACAGCCAGGACCCCACAGCTGCTAGTAAGCCCACAGCTGGCCTGGTTCCCTACTGCCGGGTTTGGCCCTCAATACCATGCGTCCCTACAGCTGGGCCTTGCTATTTCACAGGCACCTGCAGCTGGGCCCCTGCGATGAAACATATGCACACCACCCACTCTGCCCACCACTGCTAGTCTGCTTTGGTCCCCAGCCACTGGATCTGGATGTGCTGCTGAGGACCCCAAAAACCCACTGTAGGATCACAGCCACTGCAGGACCCCTACAGCTCTTGCCAAGAACCACACAGTTATTGGTGTTGTGAACCCCAGTGGCCTAAACTGATGAGAATTCACACCCCTCCCACCTGGAGTCACCTTATGCCCCTGCCCTTAATGCCCTGCACCCCTAACTTGGGGTCACAGCATGCTCCAGTGTGTCCCTGCCCATCGGTAGTTGGAAGTCCTTCCTCACTGAAATCAGTCCATAAAGTCTAGAAGAGGTGACTGCTTCTTCAAATGCAGAGATACCTTTGCAAGGCTACAGGGATCAAGAAAAAATTGGGGCAATATAACACCACTGAAGGAAAACAGCGAACTTCTACCAACTGACCCCAAAGAAATGGAGACACACAAATGGCATGAACTCAAAATAGCTGTTCTAAATAAAAGTATTGAAGAGCTGAAGGGAGTTATTACTGGGCTTAACATAGAAAAAAAGTTGAGAACTCAGAGGAGTAAGTTGGGATTCCATGCTGCTTTTCCCCTGGGGCATTTGACAATGGAAAGAAATGGCTATAAAACTGAGCTAAAGTTTTGGTGGCTTTTCTAAGTAAAAAGGACAAACTGAAAACCAAAATCTTAACCAAGGTAGGCAGTACTATAGAACAATGTCCCTTTGGCACCTGCTTGTGGGCAAGCACGTGTGCGTGCACGTATGCATGTGCACACACACATACACACATACAACCAGTATATTAAAGTCCTACCCTCTCAGGAGAGAGGCTCCTTAGAAACAAATCTCCCACATCCTGACAAGAGGTGGAGGGAGAGGAGGACAAAATGATGACCTGGGGGAGAAAAACAAACCCAGCTTTTAACTAGCTGTAAACCAAGTTTTGACAATCTGGTAGAAATTGTTCAAATTGTCATGGTCAGTGTGGTCCAAAAATGTCAAGTCTGGTTCTATTATCTTCAGATACCTGGAAACAGAAATGCAAGTCAACTCTGGAGGGAGGTATCTTAATCCAGGGTCTCTGAGAACCTAAACAAATAATTTTCAAGGGCCATGGGTGGCACATCTGTGCTAGTCATAAGCTTTTCTTATGAATGACATAAGGAAAAAAGGTAGCAGGAGAACCAACAGACAACAAGAAATAGAAACAGATCCTTAAAAACTTCAGATACAAAAATCATTGGAATTTATTTGAAAACCACTCTACTTGCTATTTAAAGAAAAAGAAAATGTAGGAGTTCAGAACAAGTATCCCTAAAATGTGTTATTTTTTGAATGTGGACTGTTTTGAGCTAAGTGCAACCAAGACCCATCAGACTCAAAGAAAACTGATGCCTCTCCCTTAAACTAACTAAAATAATTTGGATAGGCTGCAAGACTTAGAAAGAGAGCTATTACCAAGAGATTTTTTTTTTTTAATCTGAATGACCTATCTGTATGGTAGGACAAATGTCTAATTACCAAACATCTGCTTTTCTTATCATCCTATGAATCACTCTTTCCCCACTGAAATCCCAGGTCTCTAATCCTTTCCTTAACTCAAGATGGCATATAAGCCTCAATTTCCCAGCTTGTCCTTGCATCTCATTGTGTTTTAGAGGCTCCTGCATATAATTAAATTCATTTTTCTCTTGTTAAAATCTCTTATGTTAATATAATTATTAGACCAACCAAAGAACCTAGAAGAGTAAAAGAAAAAACAACACCACAACAAAAGTTAAAGTATCTGCCTTTTAAAATGACAGCATTAATAAAATATCTAGGAATAAATTTAGCTAAAGAGGCAAAAGACCTGTGCTCTGAGAACTATAAAACATTGCTGAAAAAAAAAAAAAAACCTGAAGATACAAGTAAATGGAAATATATACCATGCTCATGGATTGGAAAAATTGATATTGTTAAAATGTCCAGACTATGTAAAGTAATCTACAGATTCAATGCAATCCTCATTAAAATACCAATGGCATTTTTCCACAGAACTAGAACAAAGAATCCTAAAATTTGTATGGAACCAAAAAAGAATAGCCAAAGCAGTAGCAAAAGAAAGGAGAACAAAGCTGGTGGTATCATGCTCGCTGATTTCAAACTATATTATAAAGCTATAATAATTAAAACAGTATGATACTGGCATAAAAACTGACACACAAATCAATGTATAGGTATAGAGAACCCAGAATAAATCCACGCACATATGATCAACTAGTCTATAACAAAAAAGGCATGAATATACATTAGGAAAAGACAATGTTTTCAAAAAATGGTGCTGGGAAAACCAGACAGCTACATGCAAAAGAATAAAACTGGACCACTATCTTATACCATATAATAAAAGTAAATTCAAAATGAATTATACACTTGAATGTAAGACTGGAAACCATAAAACTCCTCCTAAAGGCAAGCATCAGCAATAACCACCCTGACATTAGTCTTAGCAATATTTTTTTCTGGACTAATTTCCTTAGGTAAGGGCAACAAAAGCTAAAATAAACAAATGGGATTATATCAAACTAAAAAGGTTTTACATAGTGAAGGAAACCAGCAATAAAATAAAAAGGCAACCTATTGAATCAGAGAAGATACTTGCAAATCATTTATCCAATAAAGAGGTGATACCCAAAATATAAAGAACGCATACAATTCAATAATAAAATAAATAAATAAAGCAGAGGCACCTGGGTGGCTCAGTCAGTTAAGCATCTGCCTGTCAGCTCAGGCTGGGATCCAGCCCTGCACTGTGGGACTCCCTGCTCAGCAGGGAGTCTGCTTCTTCCTTTGCCCCTCCTCTCCCACCCCCTGCCACCCCACGCTTTCTGTCTTCTTCTCTCTCTCAAATAAGTGAATAAAATCTTTATAAATTAATTAAATAAATAAACAAAGAATCCAATTTTAAAAATGGGCTGCTGATTTAAATAGACATTTGTCCAAAGAAGACGTACAGATGGCCAACAGGCACACAGAAAATATGCTCGAAATCACTCATCACCAGGGAAAAGCAAATCAAAACCACAAAGAGATACCACCTCACACCTGTCAGATTAGCTAGTATCAGAAAGACAAAAAAAAATGACAAGCGTTGGCAAGAATGTAGAGAAAAGGGAACAATTCTGCTCTGTTGGTAGGAATGTAAATTGGTGCGGCCTCTATGGAAAATAGTATGGAGTTTCCTCAAGAAATTAAAAAAATGGGCACCTGGGTGGCTCAGTGGGTTAAGCCGCTGCCTTCGGCTCAGGTCATGATCTCCGGGTCCTGGGATTGAGTCCCACATCGGAATCTCTGCTCAGCAGGGAGCCTGCTTCCCTCTCTCTCTCTCTCTGCCTGTCTCTCTGCCTACTTGTGATCTCTCTCTGTCAAATAAATAAATAAAATCTTTAAAAAAAAAAAAAGAAATTAAAATATTAAAGACCACCTGATACAGTAATTTCACTTCTGGGTATTTATCTAAAGAAAACGAAACCACCAATTCAAGGAGATTTATGTACCTCTGCATTTATTGCAGCATTATTTACAAAAGTTAAGATCTGGAAGCAACCCAAGTTTTATCCATAGATGAATGGATAAAGATGTACTATATACATACACTAGAATATTACTCAGCTATAAAATGATTGAAATCTTATCAGTTTCAATAACATAGATGGACCTAGGACGTATTATGCGAAATAAGTCAGAAAGTGAAATAAGTCAGAAAGAGCAAGACAAATACCCTATGATTTCACTTACATGTGGAATCTGAAAAACAAAACATGCAAACAAAACAAAACCGAAACACCCACAGGTACAGGAAACAAACTGTTAGTTAACAGAGAAAGGAAGGCTTGATGGAAACAGGCAACATAGGTGAAGGGAACTAAGAAGTACAAATTCACAGTTAATAAAATAGATAGTTCAGGAGATATAATATACTGTATTGGAAATATTGTTAATAATACTGCAATAACTCTGTATAGTGACTGATGGTAACTAGACTTATCACAGGGATCATTTCATAATGTATAAAAATATCAAATCACTATGATATACACCTGAAACTAATAGGACACTGTATGTCAATTATACTTCAATTTAAGAAAATGACAGCATTTGAGGAAAAGTGTTTCAAGCTCAGCATGTAAGAAGCTCGGAAGTCGTGATTCCCATCATCACACACACACACACACACACAGCTAAAGGGAGAGTCAACAACTCTTCTTAAATCCATCAGAGAATTGAGGTCAGAGAAGCAAACTGATGCCCCCAGAATTGGAGAGACTGAGAGGCAGATATAAAGAATCACAACTTAACGGAGCAAAAAACCTCTACAGAAACCAGTACTGGGATAGCAGAACCGAAACTGTAATTGATGAATTGCTAGGTGCTCAGAGCAGATGAATCTGAGAGTTAAAAAGCCCATGGGGCTCAGTATTTGAGGGGGGATGGTGCACCAACACTTTTGTGAGTTTTACCTCCACAAACTGTACCAAGTTCTCATAGGGAGTATAGAGAAAAAACCCCTCATGCTACCAGAGGAAAAGGGGAAAAGAAACCATTTTAAAATATACCAGAGTATTATATTCTTAACAAGACCTGCCTTTAAGAGAAACTATTTTAACAGAGCCTCAGCTACTAGATTTTTTAAAAATAATCATATACTGAGACATAGACCAAAAGGACAATTATAAAAAACTACAGAACACATTCTCTGACAACAATGCAATTGAGCTAAAAATCAATAACAAAAAGATAGCTTGATAAATCCCTGTCAGGAAACATACTTTTAAATAGGTCAAAGAATAAGGCATAATGGAAATTTTAAAATATTTTGAACTGAAAAATCACAAAATAATGTAAATACTGTGACCTGGAATGAAGCTAATAGAATGCATAGAAATTTATCGCCGTAATTATTCATATTAGAAAAATAGAAAGATTGAAAATCAATGAGCTAAGCATCCTCCAAAAGAAATTAGAATGAAAACATCAAAATAAACCCAAATAACATAAAGGGAAAGAACCAATATAACTTAAGAGCTAAAATTTAATTTCAAACAAATATAAAAGAAGAATGAAGCTCTTGATGTACTCTTTTAGAATGACATACAAGTCATTGCATTAAAGAAAAATTAAAAATAAATGTTGCATACAGTCTGATACCACTTGTGTGAAAGGGATATTATTTGTATTTTGAGAATTTTCACTGTTAATGTCTAAGTTTTAAATAAAATAAAAGTTACATTTTAAAAATTAAGTAAATAATCAACTAATCATTTCAGTTGGAACTCCCAAAAGAAAAGGAACTAGAGGGAAGGCAGACTGATCAATACCTTATTCAAATATAAGGGAGATGCCATTGCCTGATTATTTGTTGATCTTAAATGACTGAGAGTGCAATGCTAGTGGTGATGGAAGGGAAAATGGTAGGGGTAGAAGTAGTAGCAGGAGTGGATGCAGGGTGGTAAGGAAGGTGGTGATGGAGATGAACATTGGGGCATTGAGTATGAAAGTGGAAATGAAAGAGATGGTGGAGGTGTTCATAATGGCATTGAGTGTGAAGGTGGAAATGGAGGAGTTGATGGAGGTGATCATAGTGGCATTGAGTGTGAAGGTGGAAATGGAGGAGTTGATGGAGGTGATCATAGTGGTGTTGGGTGTGAAGGTGGAAATGGAGGAGATGATGGAGGTGATCATAGTGGCATTGAGCATGAAGAAGGAAATGGAGGAGATGGTGGAGCTGAAGGTGATGGTGAAGTTGGAGCTGGAGGTAGTGATAGTGTTTTGGCATGGATTGTGAGGGCAAAGCTCTTTGAGCTATTCCAGCAAGACATAGGGGTTCTAGTTGATAAAATTCCTGGACTAGCCTCATTTACCAAACTAAGCCAAAAAATGGGAGAGAATTCTTCCACATCACTCCAGTTGAGATCACCTTCTCTTCCTTTGTGCTTTGTTTCGGTGAGTAAAATTCAGTCTCCTCATTAGTCCCCTACTGATGCAGAATTGATTGTCAAAGGGCTGAAGTATGGTGATCACGTGGAAGCTGGCCAGATGATATAAGGGGTGGGAGAAGAATGAGCTATAACTTGTGAATGTTATTTGGACCACAGAGTCAGAGAGCAGTCACCAGAAGGACAGTTATTTGGTTTATGCCTTGAGTAGCATCTGCTATGTGTTTGTACAAGGCCATGTACCTGGTGGCAGAAGGAAACCCACAAATGAATCCTTAGAAATGAAGGCCAAGTCCCTGGGTGATTCTGCACTAAGGACATGTGACCCAATTGCTGTGGAGGGAAATAATTAGTAACCTTGGGAGAAAAGCCAAAAAGCTTGCATAGGCCACAGGGGTTTTACTATTCCTTCTCCCCATCAGAGGTCCAATGGCTCTAGGTCAGAGGTGAGGTGACTGAGTGAACTCTCTTTCCCAGAGAAGAGATTACCTCCTGAAGAGAAACATTATCCCTCTATCACCAGCCAGCACCTTCAATTTCCCTCTAATCACGCCCCTTAATTGGCCTGAGCAGAGGGGGCTGATTGCTCAGACTTTGAAAATGCTGGATGAAAAGCAGAATCCTTAGAATAACATTTTATCCACATTCAATCAATCATTCTTCCCTCTATACCTCCCACAATCCCACTTAGACAACAACACAGGAACTGTCTGATTATCTCACTGGGTTCTACTGCAGGCTCAAAAATTTCTCAAAATCAAATTGTCTTAATTTACTTTTACTTAGAAATGCAGAGATTGCCTTGTTCGTGATGGTGTTAAGGGGAGAAATATAGCCATAAGCCCTAAAAAAACAACTGGAGGAAGGAAGGGAGGGAGGGAGGGAAGAAGGAAGGGAGGAAGGAAGGGAAGGAAAAGACACAGAAAGTTGATGTCCCAAAAGTCTGGGACTTACTGCCTTAGGAAAGTACAATGGTCTCCATTTTTCTATGCTTCGCTTCTGAGGTTCTAGGTACCCCAGGTCTAAAAGCAGATGATTCCCCTTCTGACATAGTGTCAGAAAGTCAGTGGTAGACTAATAATAGTGTGTCACAATGCCTACATCATTCCCCTCACTTCCTCTCATCACTAGGGATTTTATCATCTCACATCATCATAAGAAGGGTGAGTACAGTATATTTTGAGAGAGAGACCGCATTCACAGAAATTTTATTACAGTATATTGTTATCATTGTTCTATTTTATATTTGTTGTTGTTGTTAATCTCTTACTGGACCTAATTTATAAATTAATGTGGCACCTGGGTGGCTCAGCGGGTTAAGCGTCTGCCTTTGGCTCAGGTCATGATCCCAGGGATCCTGGGATCCAGCCCCACATGGGATTCCTCACTTAACAGAGAACCTGCTTCTCCCTCTCCTTCTGCCTGCTGCTCTGCCTACTTGTACTCTCTATCTCTGTGTCAAATAAATAAATAAATAAATAAATAAAATCTTGAGAAAAGATTTTATTTATTTAATAATTTTATTTAATAATAAAATTAAATTTAAAAATAAAGTTAAACTTTATATGTGTGTATAAGTAGCAAAACACATGGTATATATAGGGTTGGCGAGTATGAGATGTTCCAAGCGTTCCCTGGGGGGCTTGGAGTGTATCCCCTGTGGATAAGGGGAGATTCTGTGTTAATCAAGAGAAACTTTCTGCCCCTTACTAATTTGGGGGCCAAATGAGAGCCCTGTGAAAAAGCAAAACTGAAGAGGTCCTACAGGGAACTAAGTTCTCTCAGAAGTGAAGGTGAGTGACATTTACCACTCCAAGAGCACTGTGTTATTATTAGCAGCATTGTTGTTATTCCAACTTATTCCAGATCCCTTCTTTAACATCACAAAACTCTGAAAGTGACTTCTGTCTTCTTTGGTCCTTTCAGTACCTTTTCAGCTGTCTTTGCATTATAATACACAAGCTATAACAATACTATAATTTTCCCCCATTGAAATGTGCCTTCTCCCCAACCCACAAAACAGACTAGTGTGATTATTGAGTAGGTCTGAGTACTTTGCGTTTCATCTTTTCTGACTGTAACCAGACAGCCCTTTTTTATTCTTATGATAACTGAAACATTTGAACAATCACTGTCCTACAGAGGAGCTGATCTTGGACCAATTGTGCTTTGTACCACTCCATCCCCTTTGGGAGCAAGATCCTTTTTAAAATAATGACTTCTCCAGCAGTTTATTACCAGCCTGGAGTCATTTTCACACCTCAGAAGTGAAGGCTTAATGAGCAGAGAAATTAAAGAGTAAAACTCTGCCAGTGTCTTCTTAAATGGTGGCATTTTGGGCAGCTCAAGAGAAGATGTGCTTCCAAAGAGAAGCCACATCATGTTCGTCTTGTTCTCCAAGTGACCTTTAGGTAATGAATCTCACCATTTCCTCCTCCCCACCCCGCAGCTCCATCCCCTTTTCCATCCTGGAGGAGATGGCTCACCGGAAGGTCAGGGGGTGGATGTTGGAGGGGTATTGGCATAATGGGCTCATTGGGCACAATGCTGAGAACAGCGATGGCTCAGGGAAATCTTCTCGACCTAGTAGAGACCACATACTTCCAGGCCCTCCTCGCCACAGCAAGTTCCCATCACAAGTTGTAAATTCTTAGGTATCTTCTAGAAATGTGCTCTAATATCACTTGTTCTTAATAACGCTGTCCTAACTCTCCCAGTTAGTCGCTCCCTCTTCAGTGCTCTTCAGGATCCTTACTCCAATTTTTTGCACACATTATTATGATTATAGTGGTTATAGCTGTCTATTCACAGGTCAGTCTTTCCCTCTAGCCCTTAAGTTCTGTAAGGACAGTGGTCAAGCGGTGTTCGTTTTTACATCCTTAAAGTCCACTACAAAGCTTAATGAAAGTAAGAACTTAGTACATATTTGGTGAATGCATATGATTGAAAGATTCCAGTGACGCTTTTCAAATGAATGGTGGCAGTAGGGATCATCTTCTTTGATTCAAAAGAAAGCAATAAAGACCAGGGAGTAGACGTAAAGGTCGACTGTGCTCTGTGCCTCAATGTCGTGTTTAGGTTAAAGAAGAAAGAGGGTTCTCTTGTCCACATCCAACCCCTTGCATTAAACATTCTGCCTCAGTGCTACAATGCCCCATGCACATCTATGAGCTTTCCCACCTGGCCTGCAGGGATCAAAGATCTCATGCCTGAATGGCCTTTCCCCCATACCATCTGTAATCTTCAGGGATCCAATCTGTGGGAGTCGGACCAAATTGCCCAGGGTATGCAAGTCAAATTAATGAAGTAGTAGAAATCAGTCTCTATCAGTGGCTGCCCAACCAGCACCTGCCTGCCTAACTGCTTATTTGGCTTGGTTGGATTTGAGGCTCTGATTAAAATTTGGACTGTTTTTCTCTTTTTGCTAATGTTGGGACGGTGCTGGGATTTGATTTCCAAAGTTGTCATTTCTTTCCTGTTGGTGACAGGAAAAGCCATTGGGGAAACAAGTGCAAAGGGAATGGTTGGGAGGTGGGAGGGGATATTGGCTAAGGAAGGGAAACACAAGGATAGGAGAGTCCTACCCCGGGGGAGGCCTCGGAGCTTGAGATCTCCTCAAGATGATCAGCACCCCGTGCTACTGATAGACACAGAAAGCCTTTCCATTCCATCCCAGGTTCTGCTTGTGTTTTTAGTTTATTGGGGCTTATTGTCATCAGAGGGAGGAGAGTCACCCCTCCTCTGCGGTAGATATGAGAAATGAGGCTGCTTGCGTTAGAAAAGCCAATGGAATTAAACTGGTGTTTACGGTTTCATAAAGGAATAGTGGACAAATTACCCAGCTAGACCATATTGGGTAGAATTGTTAGTTAAAAGTGACAACCAGGCCTGTAATTTACACTGCACTTTGGAAATTGAAGCTGGGAGGCTCGGAGCTCTCAATCGTGCATTGTAAAGCTTCTTTTGTACTTCTGGTTCATTTTGTGCTGGGAATCATTTAGCCATTGACTTTAACAGCTAATACAGTTCCATCAAATACCAAGTATAAATCAAAATTACTGGATCATTCAAAATCTGTCCTCAGAGTTGTTTATATATATTTTTTCCACCATTACTTCTGTATAGTTACAAGAGAAGCTGCTAAATTATGATATATTGTGCATGCCTTGTTGCCATCTTGCTAGAGCCTCCTGCAAATAAGATGTAATCCATGACAAATTATTTTCCTAGTTATACAAAACATAAATAATGATAATAAAAAGGGAATCAAATGTATTGAAAGATGAGGAACAGAGAGAGGAGAGATGTTTCAAATAAATAGCTCTTCTCTCGGTCTTGGCTGCCCAAAACAGGTGGGAAAGACAAAGGAGGAATTTTAAAACTAATTTACTACACTAGAGCCTAAATTCCCATCTGTCTAGTCCAGCCTACTAGCAAGTGATGGAAGACTCTCATTGGTCAGATCCATAACTTTTTGTTTGAAGCTGGATCTACTAACTCTGGGCCCTATATATAGAATCTCCACCCATCATTTATAAAATGATTACACCTGAAGAAATATTTGGTGTGTACAAATCATCATGAATGATGAAGACATCTGTGAAAGGGGTCAACCTGGTGATTCCAGGTCCTCCAATATCCATGCTATGTCAAGAGGCCTCAGATGATAGAAATCACTGGAGTATTCAATCAGAGCAAATCTGCCCTCTTGCCCAAATCTTGTTTTATGGCTTTTTAAACTGCAGTTCAAAGGTTGGGTGAATACATAAATTAGCATTAGCTTTATTCACAGTGGAGTAAGAAGTATTATGGCAGGAGGAAATTGCTAATATCCTAACATTGTCTCTCTGCCTTTCCCTACATTTACTTCTCAAAATTTCCACCAGATGTGCCTGAAGAATTATGAAATTCACCTATAAATGTTAACATTGTCTTGTTCATTGAAGACCCTACTCCCCTCTCATACTTAAATCATTATTTTCTCCCATGGATATATTTTGCAGATCCGTGTGATATCGGGAGGCATAAAGAAAGCAACACATCAAAAAAAATCCCATCTCGTGCCATCCTGGTCATTAATATTACATTAACACAGCGAACTAAAAGATTTGGGAGAGGACATTTATCAAATTATACTTTCCCCTGTCTGGTATTACAATACAAGAGTAAAGCTGATAGATGAGACGCTAACTGAACTCTCCAACAGCAACACCAACGAGGACCATTAGAGTGGTAATAACAAGACATATTTTCTTTTTCAAATTCCAGAACTTAGGAATGTCTGTTTTTTGAAGGAGGCTTCAGAAAGGGTTATGAGTCTTGTAAATTTGGATTGTTACTGCTCTATCCCCCTAGGCATCGACAATCAGCTGCTATCAGAGGATGTTGCCTTTCCAGTGCCCCAGATCAAATCAGCAAAGCAGTTTAGAAATCTAAAGAGAGAGACGAGCCTTTGCAATTAAAAGTGTTCTGCCCATTTATAGAACCAAATTTTCCAGGAACACTGCTTAGTATAATCCACGTTTCATGAACATTTCAACGTAATATAACGAACGCAAGCATTTCAATGAAGCAGATCGCAGAGCAATTTGTACTAGCAGATGGCTCACCCTGGGATCAGAGCAATTATCTCCTTACTCTACACACAGGGGTAGCCAAAGATTCAACAGTTGACTACTGAAAGTAACTTAGCAGTACAAGTGAATTTCTGAGATATTTAAACAAATGGGGTTTGCACCTTACTGTTTCCACAAGCAAGTGCTAGAGAATGTTCTGAAGAATAAAAAATGATTTCTTAGTTGTGTATACATGGTCACCCCCACTGAGTTGCCTCAGAAAATTGGACCCAGAAGATATGAGGGACCAGACAACCGTTCACCATTCTGGCACTCCTGAAGAGTGTAGGTTTCTTATAAGTATTGTCTAGGAAAATGACTGTTCTTCCCTCTTTCACCCCTCCACTATGTCATCCTGAGCCTGTGGGCAGGTCAAATTGCCCTACTGAAAACAAATCAACAATTACCAAAACAAAGTTTGCACTTCACATTTTAAGTGGCTAGGAGATGAATTTGTGTAGCATCTTTTGATATGCAACTATAGAATATCTAGCCAGTGTAACCAAGCCATCTTGAAAAGAAAAGAAGTTTACTAGGGAAAAAAATGGTGAACTACAGAAAACAGGTATATAACCTGTGTCTAGATCAAAATATTAGTTCAAGTCACCTGAATTATGAATATTTCCATTGAGTTGCAGTGCAAACACCCTTAATTTTTTTTTTATATCTGCTTGACTTTGGTAAAAGTAATTATAATATAAATATAAAAATAAACATGTTACTTATGGGCTAGGGAACTTTTGTTCACCTAGGTAAAACAAAAGCTAGAAATAGAATTAAAAACAGTTGGTGGTAGATGGTTAGATGTGGGGGAAAATCATAAATCAGGCCACTATACAAATTTGAGAGTTACAGGGAGACGTCCTCCTGGGAAAGACCTGAAACAAAGAGATAGTCACAGAATTTATGACTTGGAAAAAAAAATAAATTTAAGAAGATGTTTAACAATGGAAAACCAAAGGCCCAGGGGCTCTCCCAACATTGTAGGCTACCTGGATTACATGTAATTCCTGCAGAAGCCAGCCAGAACCTAGACATGCTAGCTGTCTCCAACCTCATGGAAATAGAGAAGGGTGGCCTCTGGTTTGGAACAGAGTTAAAAGCCAAGGAAGAGTTAGGGGATAAAATGTAGAGGCTACGGGGGTGCCTGGGTGGCTCAGTGGGTTAAAGCCAGGTCATGATCTCAGGGTCCTGGGATCAAGCCCCACATCAGGCTCTCTGCTCAGCAGGGAGCCTGCTTCCCTTTCTCTCTGCCTGCCTCTCTGACTACTTGTGAT
>ML108324.1:8437-47220 GCA_003697995.1 Taxidea taxus jeffersonii
TGAGCGCAAGTGTGAATGTGAGCGTGAGCACAAATGTGAGCGTGAGCACACGTGTGAATGTGAAATCAAGTGTGTGTGAGTGTGAGCGTGAGTGTGGGCATGAGCACGAGTGTGAGCGTGAGCGCAAGTGTGAATGTGAAATCGAGTGTGTGTGAGCATAAGCATGAATGTGGACATGAGCATGAGTGTGAATATGCATGCAAGCGTGAGCACAAATGTGAGTGTGAGCGCAAGTGTGAATGTGAGCGTGAGCACAAATGGGAGCATGAGCGTGAGCACAGATGTGAGCGTGAGCGCGAGAGCACACGCCCCAGAGCTCGGTGCCCAGTGTTGGGAGGGGTCTGCTGGGGGTTGGGTGTGAGGGGCTCCCCGCAGTGGGGCCTGCAGTGACAGGGCACTGAGGACCACGGGGACAGCGGAGGTACCGGTGGAGGAGCAGTGGGGCTGGCGAGCGGCGCGGGGTGCGGTGGGGCTGGGCACTCACGTGTACCGGCCGCAGGGCGATGGGCAGCCCAGGCATTCCAAGCACAGTGGCGGCTGGTAGCCCGCGTCGCACTCGCACACGTTACAGCGACACCGGCCGCGCCCGTTGCACTCGTGGCCCTCGGCGCTCAAGCAGCCCCTGGTGGACCTCTCGCACTGGCACGCAGAGCCCTCGAAGCCCTCCCGGCAGTGGCATTTGCCGCAGTCGCACGTGCCCCGCTCTGCAGGAGGTGGTGGGACTCAGCCCTGCCCGCCCGTCCCTCCGCCCACGTCCCCGCTCGCCGCGTCCGCGCATCTGTCCACGCCGCCGCCCGTCCCTGCTCGCACACGGCGCTCACCGTCGCCCCCGCAGACCCGCCCATCGTAGCGCTCGCAGTTGACGTTGTCACACTCGCAGTAGCGCCCGAAGATCTTCTTGTTGGGCACGTCGCTCTGGTGGCACACGCACTGTCCGCACAGGCAGTCCCCCAGCCCCGAGCAGATGATGGAGTTGTTGTCCCGCCGGCAGCTGCCCTCCAGCTCCTGGCTGCTCCGGCCGTGGGTCTGGCACTCACAGTTCTTCCCGATGTAGCCAGCCTTGCACCTGCAGGGGGAGCGGCCGGGCTCAGGTCCCGAGGGGGCCGCAATGCCCCGGCCCTGTGGGCACCGCCGCCCCACCGGCTGAAGCCAGCCTCCCCCCTCGGCACCTGCAGACGCCGCACTCCAGGAAGCCCTTGCCACCGCAGAGGCTGCGGTCCTGGCTCATGTCCCGGCAGTGGCACTCGCACTGGGGGACGACGTGCACGGTCACCGTGTCCGTGAAGCCCAGGGCCCGGATGAGGAAGGACCGCTCCTGAATGCACTCGGTGGCGGTGACCTTCACCTGGAAGGTGATCTGTGTGGGGAGGGCAGGGCTCAGGCTGGGCGGGGAGCGAGACCTCCTCCCATCAGCTCTCCCTGCGGCCTGGGCTCCGGGTTTGTCCAGGAGCCCAGCTGGAGCGGGAGGGAGGGGGAGACACCCAGCCCTGCCCGGACCCCAGGAGGGAATGCAGGGAAGCGTGGGGAGGGGACAGAGGGAAGAACACAGAACACCCCATGTGAATCCAGGACTTGGCCCCCAGTGAGGAGAGAGAAGGGCGTCTGGAGCACCAGAGCGGGGCCTGCAGGAACGTGGGGGCAGCAGCCCCACCGGGGCCTGCCCAGCCCGAGCGGCTCCCCACAGCCATCATCTTCTGGCTTGGCCTTAGGCCGAGGGGTGCTAGAATATTTTTAACATTCAGGTATTAGAAAGCAGCTTCAGTGGCTTGGGAGTGGACACAGGTTTTCTCCGTATGCCCGGAACGCTAGGACGCCAGAATCCCACAGGAGGCTCTAAATTCTGGATATGGACTTGTGCTCTGACCCCAAATAAAGGGTAGGGGACCATGCCCCAGGGGAGCCAGGTGGGACAGAGCAGAGTCCCCGCCCACCTGGACCTTGAAGTCGCAGCCGGGGCTTCAGGGAGCACCGACTTGTCCAAAGCTGCCCCACCCCAGACCGGTTCCAGTGAGTCGCTGTGGGGGACACTCAGCAGAGCAGAAACACAGTGAGGCGTGTCAGAAGCCACGCGCCCACCAGAAGACCGAAAGATCTCCCGCGTGGGCCGCCCCACGGCGGAGAGAGCGCTCCGTGAAAGTCTAGGTGCACACTCAGCGAGTGACATACTCGAAGGAATTCCAATGTCCTATTTACAGTCGCAAGAAGAGCAAGTATTTTTGCTGAATATTGGTTCCCAGCCAGAAAAAGGAAAAACTTAATTTTTATGATCATAATAAAATCACAATATTATGGAATTAACTCCTAGAAATAACCCTATTTCTAATCATCCGTGTGGCCCATGCTTTAATATCTTTGTTTAAAAAAGAAAGAAACAGGAGCGCCCGGCTGTCTCGGTAGAGCATCCGAGTTTTGATCTCACGGTCACGAGTTCGAGCCCCACGTTGGGTGTGGACCCTGCTTAGAAATAAGTAAATAAAATAACACCCTTGAAGAGAACCCCGCCCGTACCCAGGAATCAGGAAAGCAGATTAAAGCAAACCAGAAGTGCCATGGGCGGAAAGGACGGCTTCTTCGTCGGTGTGCGCTGGCCAGCATCCGCCCCCAGGGGGCACTGCCACGCCCCGTCCTCCGTCTACACTGGGGGACCCCACACCCCTTCTCTCCTCACCCTTGCACAAGAGGCGTCTGGTCGCCTGGAAATGGAGCTGGGTTGGCCGTGGCTCTGGCCCTTGTCCTTGCTTGTCCCTGTGCTAGCCGGGGCCTGGAGCGCTCCTAGCTGTCCCTGGGGGAGAACCTTCCGGAAGGGTGGGGCGGGGTCTCACCGGGACATTGATCTGGACGCCGTCGCAGTCCCCTCTGGGCTGGTCCACCTGTGACACCCCGTTACTGCAGAAGGAGTCATAGGTGACTTTCAGGGTGCTGGGGATCATGTTGTGGTCCAGAAAGACCCTGGAGGAGAGTTTCTGGGGGGAAAGCGTGGCTGTGGGTTAAGGAGCTTCCTCCCGCTGTCCCAGGCCCTTCCCGGCCGAGGCGCTGACGCCCCTGCATTGCTCATCCTTCCCTCCGTCCACACGCCCATGGGGAGCTGGGGAGGCAGGGGAACCAAGGCCACGGCCCCCCAGGACAGGCTGGGGAGGGGACCAAGAGGGACAGACCAAAGCCATGAGGATGGGTCGCTCACCACCCCATGCCCCACGCCTGGCATGGGCTAGGAGATGGGGAAACTGTGTAAATGAATGAGAGACAGAGAGACAGACAGAGACGGAGGGAGACAGAGACAGACAGAGATGCAGAGAGACAGAGGGAGAGGGAGACAGAGACAGAAAGGGAGAGGCTGAGACAGAGAGGGAGAAACAAGGAGAGACAGTGATAGAGAGGGAGAGACTGACGGAGACAGAGAGAGACAGAGAGACAGAGACTAGAGACACAGACAGAGCCAGAGGGAGAGACAGACAGACAGCCGTTGGTGGGTGAGCAGGGCCAGTGCTGTGGGTGTGACGGCGCAGGAGGGCCTGCCTGGGGGTTTCGGGCCCCCCAGGGGCACAAGGGGCAGCCCTCAGCAGGGCCCTAGCTCAGTCCGAGGGCACTTCCGGGGAGCTCTCAGCCTGCAGAGCCGGGAAGCCCGCTGGGACTGCAGCCGAGGAGGAGGCTGGAGGCTGTGTTTCAGGGAGGGCAGAGGCGAGGGTCGGGCAGGGCGCACAGATGCCATCCCTGGGGCAGGACCTGACTGGCCGTGGGAACAGCCAGGCTCTGCTTGTCCAGAATGCCCTCGGGCGGCCCTCGGAGACCGCCTCCACAGGCCTGCGGCGGGGGCGGGGTGGGGGGTGGGGGTAGGGGTGGGGGTGGGGTTGGACCCCCGCCCCGGGGACCCCGTGAGCACCCGGGCTCTCACGTTGTAGGCGTTTTTGATGAGCTGCACCACGTTGCTGGAATCGTCCGACAGCTCCCCGACCGCCGACTTGGGGATGACCTCGGTGAGTTTCTGTCGGGCCAGGAGACCAGACCTGTCTCAGCCGGGGCCCTGGGGCCACAGAAGCCACGGCGTCCCCGGAGCTCATGACACCCAGAGGGTTTCCTTCTCGCCTATAAAATGGCCCAGACCGTCCCCCCAGATAGCTTATCGCTCAGTCAAGACGGCGTGTGGTCAGTGGCCCGGGACCAGCCCATTTCCTTGCCGGGAGCACTCCTCCTTGGCCAGCCTCCAGCTCGTGACCTGCTGGGGTGAGCTGGGCCTCGCCGCCGTGACCGGGTGTCCCTGCCCCGTGGACTCATCGGGTACAGCCAAGGGCAGAAAATCACAAAATGCGCCGACACCCTCAGGAAGGGATGGGTGGTGAGCATTTCCACACTGATGGAACGTAACCTTAGTAATGACCGAGGGAAGCGGGCCGCGGGGTCCTGGCGCGTGGGCAGGCTGGAGCGTGTGGAAGGCCGACGACTCTTTGCCCCCCGTGTCCCCTCTCTCTGTTGTCCATGAGAGACCGAATCCTTGCTCTATCTTACGGAACCCATGTTTGCGTCACTTCTTTGCCCCAAAGCCCCGCCCCGTGACTCCCCAGATAGAGTCCAGGTACCTCCAGGGAGCCCACAAAGCCCGCCACAGCCCGGGCACCAAGCCCTGTGGCCTCCACCTGGGTGCAGGACCCCCACCGCCATGGCTCTGGGAAACTGGGCTCTTCCCCCTGCTGTCCCTCCAACCTGCTATCCCTCAGTGTGGGGCACCAAGGACAGCCTAGCAAATGCTCTCCTTACAGGCTCTGGGTGGCCTCGATGCCCCTCACCCAGGAGCCCCACAAATCAGGAAACAGGCTCAGAAAGGCCTGGGACCCACCAGGGCACCGTCCATGCTGGGGCTTTGCGTCCAGATCTCTTGCTTCCACTCCCATCACTGCACTGTCCTGCCCCGACGCCAAATTACCCTAGTAGCCCCTAGCGCGGCTGCCAGGTTCTGCACCCGGTCACCAGCCCTGCAAGAAGCCCCTGTCCCCGTGGTTTGGCAAGCTTCTGGGGCCCACCCCAGGGGTTCTCCTGGACCCCGGCCCTCCCCCACCTCTGTGTCCCCTGCAGGGTCCTGTCCTCTTTCAGAGTCTGGAGAACCGACAGCAGGAGCTGCTGATCTCTCAGGGCTGGGCCCCCGCCAGCATCTCACCCCCCACAGGAGTGGCAGCAGGCCCCGCCACGGCGACAACCGGGACCAAGCAGTGGGGGGCAAGCAGGTGCCCTCACAGCCCCCCAGGGCCGAGGGGAGGCCAGCCCGCTGGTGCACAGACTGGGCATGCTGGGAAGGCAGGACGGCAAACACAGTGCCAGACAGCGGGCAGGAAGGCCAGAAGAGGGACAGAGGGACTCTGCGGGAATCGAGCAGGGACCGTCACCCCGAGAAGTCCCGACAGACCAGGGTTCCCAAAGCAGAAGTGCGGCCAGCGTGCAGAGCTGGTTCCGGTGGGGAATGGCTCTGGCGCGGGCGTGTGGGGGCGCGTGGAACACAGCGACCTGGGACAGGAGGGCTAGGGCAGCGTGCACGCGTGTGAACCGTGTGAACCGTGTGAACCGAGGCCTGGGTCAGCAGAGACGCGCGCTGTGCCGCAGCGGACGTGGAGACACGGTGCCTCGTTACGGCCCGCAGGATATCCTTCCTCCGGGGACCCCACGTCCTCCCCCGCGGCAGCGCCAGGCCCAGCCACCTGCCTCCCCTGCGCCCTGGGCCCCTGCCCGCCGCCCAGCTGTGCGCATGCGTCTGCCGCGCCCGCGCCCCCCACGCTGCTCGGGACCCCGCTCCACCAACCTCGTAGGTTTTCACCATTCTCTTGGTCACCGCAAAGATGGGCTGGATGTTGTTTTCAGCCAGTTTGTGTGCCAGCTGGCCCACCGACGGGTAGTCCTGGAGGGCAGGTCTGGTCAGACAGCCGGGGTCCGGGACAGCCCGGACCCCCACTCCCCAACAATTCCAGGCTGCGGTGTCAGGTCGCAGCGGGTGAAGGTAAGCTCCTGAGACGGTCGGGGACCAGACCAGGGGACGCCGACCTCCCCCCAGCCCCCTGGACCCCCTGTGCCAGCGCCCCCCACCCCAGGCTGCAGCCTGGCCCTGGCGTTCCCTCCCAGGCCCCCTGTGCTGTCCGCTCCTCTGGGGCCACGGGGCCACGGGAGGGCCACGCACAAATTCATTGCTGCGCTTGTACGTGTTGTCCTCCAGGTGGCAGAGGCCGTCATTGGGGGTCAGGATGGCGCCCAGCTTCCCGTCCCCCGCGAAGTGGAAGCCGTCGTCCGTGGCAAACACCAGCAGCCGAGTGACGTTGCGCCAGCCGATTTCCTCCTGGGAACACAGCAGGGTGACGGCCTCAGTTTCCCCCATGGGCACAGCGTGGTGGGCAGCCTCGAGGCCCATGCTGTGCCTGTGCCCCACACCCGGCTCCTCCCGGGACCGGCCGCGGGACTCAGAGTCCGCAGTCCAGTCCGGATTCCAGCCCCGGCGCTGCTGGAGAAATGCCCTCGCACATGGCGGGGTGGGGGGTCCTGTCTGTCAGCTGAAACACAGCCCACGGCCTCCGTGGCCACTCCGGCCAGGGACCAACCCTAAGGAAATACCCCAAAACAGAAAATACTCACAGAAATGCGTATTGCAACATGAAACAGGATAGACCAAAAGATGACAGAAACCGAGGGACTTGCAAGGGGACACAGGTGAGACGGGGACGCTAGCGACACGCGTTTGGTCATAGAGCAGGCAGGACACAAAAATAGAAACACAGTCGCTGTGCCTGGGCCCACAGAGAGGCTGGGAGCCTGGTTTGGGAAGGGTTAAAACAGGGTGTCGTACAAGATAATAAGACAAAAACAAAAGTAAATAACAATAACATTAAATGCAAAACAAAAAAGGGGGCGCCTGGGGACACAGACAGTTCGTCCTCTGACTTGTTTCCGCTCAGGTCATGGTGTCAGGGTCCTGAGATCAAGCCCCGCACCAGGCTCCCTGCTCAGAGGGGAGCCTGCTCCGCCCCCCCACCCCGCGTGCCGCTCCCCCTGCTGGTGCCCTCTCGCTCTGACAAATAAATTAATAAAATCTTTACGAATCAAACAAGAAGCCAGGGAGCCGCCCGAACGGTAACATCTACAGCATAAACGCAGCAGGTGGGACGGCACCGGGCGACCACCGGGTCGGTGATGAGGCAAGGGAGGGCTGCTGGGGGGGGCCCAGCGACCCACCCCTGAAACCACACACAGGGGGACGCCTGGGGGGGACGCCGCCTTCCCTCGTGGGGAGCCAGGGCAGGGGTGACGTTGTGCGGGAGCCGCCAGCACCACACTATCCATGGGCTCGCCCTGCGAGGTCGTGCACTGCACTGAGGCATCGACGGTGGCCCCGTGTCACAGGCCCACGGTGAGATGGGTGGGCGAGCGGCAGGCCCCACGGCCGCCAGGAAAGCCCGGGGCCCACGGGGCCCTCTGTGCCCGACGGGGCCACCCTCACCGGCCGGCCCCGTGGCTGCAGGACGGAGGTCTGGGGAAGGCCGGGGGCCAGGCCCGGGACAGGACCTCACCAGGCACGCGGCGACCTGCATCATGGCGTCCAGCCCGCCCTCGGGGGCGTCCAGGTTTCCAGAAATGAGCTGCTTCCCGACCTCCGTCTGGAACTGGTTGGAGTTGTTGGTGAGCTTCAGCACGTGTCTGAAGGCGAAGGGGGGCTGGCACTCCTTCTCCTTGTTGGGGCACGGGTTCCTCAGCTTCTCAGGGTGCGTGTTGACGAAGGGGAGCACCGTCTTGTCCACGAAGGACCCGAAGCCTGGGGGGCGGGCGGGGTGAGTGCGGGAGGCAGAGGCGGCCCCAGGCGGGGAGTCTGCCCGCGAGCCTCGGTTTCCCTGCTGCGGACCAGGGCAGGCAAGAGAACGGGTGGCGCACGCCCACGTGCATGAGCGTGGGGGCAGACGGGTGTGTGAGCACAAGCGTGTGCGTGTCCTGCACGCAGGGACCATGGCCGGGGAGGGGCCGGGATGAGAGGCGGGGGTCCCCTTGGGCCCTGACTAGCACCAGGTCCGCGGGCGGGCGCGTTTGGTGGGACGGCTGCTGTGCAGGCCACAGACCTTGGCGCGGCATGACGGTGTCAGGGGAGCCAGCGTCCAGGCGTGGCCCGGGGGCACGGGGGGTCCCTGGCAGAGCTCCCCGCCCCGTGCCCTGCCCTGCGTGGCCGTGGGGAGGCGTGTGAGTGGCAGGGCCGGCTGGGACTGGGGGGGTCGCCTCACCGATGCGGCCGGACTCGGTGATCTCGTTGAGGGCCCGGAGCAGGTCGCCCCCCAGCTTCTTGACGTTGATGAGGTCGTCCAGCATGGAGTAGGAGAGGTCCATCAGGTAGTACAGGTCGATGGGGTAGCCCTTGGCCCGCCGGAAGGTCACGTTGAAGGCAGCCACCTGACCTGCGGGCAGAGACGGGAGAGTCAGCATCTGGGGGCACCAACGTGCCCTCGCAGCTCCCGAAATGCTCACGACTGCCCCCTGAGGCCTGCGGACAAGGCACAGGGCACCTCAGGAAGGAAGCACATTCCCCACAGGACGTTCCAGACACTTCCACCGCTGAGAGCTCGCTGTTCACCCAGCACTGCTGGGGTGCAGGTGGGCCTGGCGGCCTGGGCAGCCTGCTCCGTCCCTGCACCAGCACCCCAGTGCTCCGGGTGCAGGCCTGGGTCCCAGCCCAGGGGCAGTGTTACAGGGCAGGCTCCGCCCCAGCCCTGCCCTGGCCTGTCCCCGTGGTCCTGCTCCTTTACCACGTCCCCTCCCTGAAGGGCACCTTTTGGAGCATGGACAAGGTTCTGGGGTCAAATCAGTTTGAGCAACACTGACTTAAACAGTCGCTCAGGTTGCTTGGCTGCAGGACTTGTCAGAGTGTTTACTCTGCCAAGCACCCCTGGCATCCTGAGAGTGGGATAGAATAGTGTTCCCCAGATGGTTCCCTTTCCCATTTGGGGAGGACACAGAGCAGAAGCACACAGCAGCAGACACCGGGTGTGGGTGCATCCTCCTGCCCGCAGAGGGGGGAGGCCCACAAGGGAACTCAGACTCTGTTCTCGAGGTTTCCAACGGTCCTCGGGGCTCGCCTACCTGCCACCTGACCTGGCCACGTGGACCCTGGCACCCAGAGGGACCGACACACACACACGCTGACTCACCCCCAGCCAAGGCCGAGCCTACCTGGTCTCAGGTAGAGTGTCACTTTCTGTGGGGACAGCTGCTGCTGGCTGCCCTTCCTGTCCTCCTGGGTCTCAGCCAGGCTCCTGGGGTCCATGATGTCGTCAGCTGCACAGCCCTTCAACAGGAGCTGCTCCCGGGTGTCACAGCGAACGGAGTCTGGCTCCCCGAGCCCAGTGAAGTTCTGGGGAGGGCAGTCAGTGGTCAGGAGAGGGGCAGGGGACATGTGGGGGCCACACTGTGGGGGCTGCACAAGCCTGACCCTTGGGGTCCTTCGAAGAGGCTGTCCCTCCTCATTTGCACCTGGGATTCAAGACAGGTGTCCTCACAGGGGTGGGGGTGGGTGGGGGCTGGGCGGCTAGGAAGACAGCCACCTGCCGACGGCCTCCCCGTGAGACTCAAGATCACCCAAGTCTGGAAACAGGGTGCTTGCCCCCATGGCCTCCCGCAGCAGAGATGACTGAAGGACCCACGTGTCCAGCCCCAGGCTGGCTGGTGGGGTCACTCAGCAGCCCCAGGGCCGGGAGCAGCCGGCTGGGGCACCTGGCCAGAAGTGGCCAGGGATGGCCGGGGTGGCCAGGGGTGGCTGTCCCCTCCAGCAGCAGAAGCTTTGGTAGAGGTGCCCTCCTGAGAGAAGACACGTGGGACCCCGAGAACCCCGGCACACAGGCCAGGACTCCGGGCCAAGCCCCTCGCTGTTTGGAGAGGAGTGTGGGGGTCGTGGGTTCAGGGCAGTGTCCTCCTGCTAACTTTGTCCCCATAAACGGGGCAGGAGCAAGGCCCCCATCCCGTGGGCACGGACACCTGTCCCTGCTTCCTTGCAGGGAAGGGGACTCGGGAAGGGCAAGGCCGCTATGCGGGGCCGGTATGGCGGGGGCCGCGGCCACAGCGGGAGCCCCCAGCAGGGCAGGGAGGGCTGGCGCTCCCCCTCAGGACTCGGTCAAGGCTTGGAGAACTCGAGAAATCAAGTGAAGTCCCCGGGGACGACAAAAGCCTCCCATGTAATCCACTGGGACGCTAACGGAGGTTCCACGGAATCGAATAAGCTCGCGGAGGGGCAGGGGAGCTGCGACCTGCTGGGGACGTGTCACCGCCGCACCCCTGGCTGTGGCCAGACCGCGTCCAGGGGGAGACCACATCCTGCCACTTCTCTGTGGGCTGCTGCGGCCGCTCGGAAGGTCCCATCCGTGGGAGGGAGAAAATGGGGAAGTGCGTGGCGGATGTCAGGAGCCCTGCTTCTCCTGAAAGGGAACCGGGAACCTCCAGAGAAAGGGGGGTTCCAGGCTTGGGGCCGGGACGTAGGGCCGGGCCTGGGGCGACTTACTCTGGCGTCAGAAAGCACTCAAGAAAAGCGACGAGGGGCGTGCGGCGGGATACAGAGCCAGCCTGGGGAGGGTCTCCCGCGGCCCAGTCTGGAACTATTTGAGATGACAGTGATACCCTATAAGCTACCGAGTAAGTAAAACTCTAACACTCTGCGGGGCTGCTCGGGGAGTTACGGACCCGACGGCACCCCTCGCGGTCCTGAGCGCCGCCGCGCGAGGCAGCCCGGGCGCGGACGTGAGGGGTGTGAGCCTGACGGGAGGGGAAGGTCTCCTGGCCCCGCGCAGCTCCCCGCAAATTACAGAATCACTGCAGAGGAACCGTGACATCAGCTGAGTGGGCCGAGCTAGCGTCACCCGCGTTGGGACAAGTGACGGCGTGAACCGGGGCAGGGCTCCAGCCGAAACACAGGAGCCGGACACGACGGAAGATGCCACGGAGTTGGGCTCCCCGCGTGGAGCCTCCCACGCCTTCTGCACTCAGCGCTGTTGCTCTCGCTTCCCTGGACGCCTCCTCGCGTCCCGTGGCTGCCGGGCAGGGCCCCTGCCTGGTCAGGGGGCACGTGGCTGCCCTGGGGTGGGGCCGGGTCTGTCTGTCTGTCTCTCAGACAGGCCATGCCCCGGGATGCTCCCGCCCTCCCAGGGAACAGAGTGGGGGTGCCCCGGGTGCCAGCAGCTCCAGAGGCGGAGAGAGGGTGCCCAGCTGCGGAGACGGGCCTACGGGCCGGGCGTGAGGACCCTCAGGGGCCAGGCGGTGCCTGGAGGCTCTTACCAGCTTCTGGCACCAGGCACAGCCAGGGCCCGACTCCACGCACTCCCGGCACGTGCTGACTTTGTACTTGGTGCACTCCTGGCAGAGGGCTGCAGGGGGAGGACGCGGCTCCGTGAGCGCGGGCCCCCCATACGGAGCCGCAGGTGCTCGGGCAGCGGTAATGGGGTGCGGGGGCGGAGGGGGGCCGCAGGAGGACCAGGAAGGGCAGGAGGGAGGCCGGTGGCGTGGGGCCAGGCCTCCAGGAGCTGCAGAGCGCGGGGACCCGGAGGCCGTGCTCTGAGATGCGCTCCCTGGGACACAGTCCTTCCGCAGTGGCTGGGACCCAGCCCAGGGGCACAGGGGCGGCCCCCTTCTTCCCGACCCAGGATGCGGAGAACTCACCCGACCAGAGGAAGAGCAGAGCCCCCAGCGTGGGCAGCAGGGCGCGCCGGCGCAGCATGTCCTGTGGAGGGAAGGGGTCTCGGTGACGGGGCCCTGCACCCCAGACGCTGGGCTGCCCCGTGTCCCTCCGCCCTGGCTGGGAAGCACCGGAACGAGCCCCAGACCGGCCTTCCCCCGGACGGCCTGAGTGGTGTGGCGTGCGCCCCCGGGGCCTCCGAGGACGAGCAGGAAGCACACGTGTGTGTGCCCACCGCACGCACACGCATCACACATCACACGTGTGGGGCTGCACGTGCCGGGTCACGCCTGAGCCCCGGGAACTGAGCACTGGGCTTGGAGCGGAGCTGCACCCGGCCCAGACCTCCTGGTGGCTGAAGAACCAGGACAAGGGCAAGAAGTCACCGGAGCACCTCCCAGGTGCCAGGCCCGAGCCAGCCACCGGCTGAGACCCCTGCAGGAGGGCGAGCGAGCGCACAGAGTCCGCCTGCCTGGCCCAAGGCCATGGCTCTAGGTGACCGTGATTTTGTCCTGACACACGTGCTGTCAGAAACCCGGCACCTGCGGTAAGGCGAGGTTGGGGCTGGGCACGGACGGATCCCGACGCCCCCAGAGCCAAGGTCGGTGGGGGACGCCCGGCGTTCAGGCTCTTGTTCTGGGTCCTCAAGGCAGATGGGGGCACCTACTGACCCACAGCCTGCTGGGCAGCGGTCAGCACGGACAACATTGCCCTCTCCCTACAGGGTCCCAAGTCAGGGGCTGGGCCCAGAGCAGGAATGCCCCTGCAGGTAGGTGCCCCCGTCTCAGAACTCTGTAACTGGCTGTGGTCTTTTCACTCGACTGGAGAGCAGACCTGGTGCGGAGAAGCCAGGAATCAGGGCTGGCAGGGAGGAAGGGGCCTGCTCAATCAGAAACAGAGATCAGTACTGCCCACCCAGAAGGTGATGTGAATGCCAGCTCCTGCCCCTGCGGCAGGCCTGTGAGAGTCCTGGGGCTCCCCAGCCCGGCACACGGCCTGGAGAGGGGGGTTAGGAGGGGATCCTCAGGGCCAGCAGAGGCCCCAAGCCAGGACCGACCACATGCATGGTCCCCACCTCGGCCTGTGGGGCTCTGCACATGGCCTGTAGGTGGGCCCCCCTTTGCTCTCCTGTAACACCTGCCTTGGTGCCGGGCCCGCGGCGGGGGCTCTGGGTAGAAGAGAATCGGCTGGGGGCTCGCAGGGAGGGGCTCATGCGCTTTGAAGCCCTGCCCAGCCTCAAGCTCCCATCTTTTTGGAGGTGACCTCCTGCTCCCTGGTCCCCACCAAGATTATAATCAGGACCCAGAAATGTCAGAATGCTCCATCCTTCCCGTTTGGGGTCAAAAGCAGAAGCCACACAGCGCAGTGGCTTCCTGGGTCAGAGTAGCGGCCGGATGGGCCCCAGGGGGCCGGGGGCGGACAGCTCGGGTTCACGCCAGGCCCCATCCTTGCCTCCCAGCCAGGTGTGTGGGGCTCAGGCCGAGGCCGGCTGTGGCCATTCCCAGCTTCCGTCTGGGTCCCTCCAACGCTCACAGCTGACTGCCCGTGCTGACTCGAGTGTTCCCCCCTACCCCCCGCAGCCCTGGGCCCGCCCTGCCACTGCCCAGGGGACATCGGCCTCTGGGGAATCCCGCCACCCTGCCCTGAGCCTGCTTCCAGTAGAGGGTGGGAGGCTTCTTCCCAAGAGCCCCAGCCACACCCGTGCTCAGGCAGGGTGAGCTGGTACCAAGGCCCGGGGGCAGCGGCTGCCCTACTCACTCTCCTGGGGCCACAGACTGAGCTCCAAACATTCCCAACAGGGAGCGTGTATGCTCTGTGGGCCCTGAGCACCAGCAGGATGTGGACCTGGGTGCCAGTGGGACCTGGAACCCACAGAGAGGGAGGGACCTCACTTACTAACACACAGACTGCGAGGTCCGGACCCTGACCTTGGAAAGCTGGGTGGGGGTGGGGAGCTGCCCTGTCCCGAAGCACTCCTTGCCCACGGGAGCACTGGGGCAGCCACTGGGACGGCAAGGGCACGGGGACAGCTGCACCCCAGCCTACATGTCCCCCAGCCCGTGGGGGCAGGATGCCAGGACACATGGCGGCTCTGGGAGCTCAGAGGGAGGACAGACATGCAGAGCCTGCAGCCTGTCCTCCTCTGCCCCCTCCTTGCTGGGCCTCAGGCGGTGGCAGGCAGGCACGTGCCCAGTGACCAGGACTGGGCCTTGCCTGAGACTGAGGTCGCGTAGCTGCGCAGACCAAGGGCCCTCGGAGTGTTGTCCTGCCGGCCGGCCCCGCGGCACAGGGTACCCGACCTGGACGGCCGCCCGCCTTGCCAGCACGTGCTGCCTTGACTTCCTCCAGGACCAGAGGGGTGTGTGGACCCCCAGCTCCGGGTGGAGGACTGGCTGGGAGAGCGTGCATCTGCAGCGCCACAGGACTGGTGGCCCCAGGCCCTCAACTTGTAGGGACAAACGTGGGAGCACGAGGCCTAGGCTGAGCCTGGGGGGGGGGGGGGGGGACCAGGTTCCAGGGTGGGCCAGGCCTCTGGCCCAGCCAGTGAGGCTCAGGCCGTCCCTGCCACCCTACCATCCGAGGGAGGGTACCTCACTCTACCCACCCTTTGGCCTTGTCTCCCCAGAGAGAAGGGTGGGCCCCTCACAGGGACCCACGGTGCCTGAGAGCCCTCGGTTGTGAGGACTTGGCCACGCAGCCCCCCTTGCACGCCGCTGCCCGCAGGTGGGGGACGCTGGCACAGCCTGGGGGCAACTGCCGGAAGTCGTGGGTCTGTCCCCCGCGGGTGGCTTCCCGGAGACCCTGCGACCCGGGCCAAGCGCTCTCCCCACCCCAGCCCCACCGCCCCCAAATGAATGCAGTGAACCAGGGTCGCCTGCAGAAGGTTCTGGACAGCCAGGTTCTGCGAGCGGAGGGAGCGTTAGAGGAGCTGTGTAACACGTTCCTTCCAGACCTCACACACGCGCACACGCACACACACGCACGGGCACACGCGCACACACACGGCCCATATTTGGTAACAGACAAGAAAAAGCGGAAACTTTAGAAAGAAACACTGTGGGCAGCAGGCAGAGGGAGGGCACGGCGTCTGAGTAGGACAGCAAGCCGGTGTCAGATCAGGCTTCCTGTCAAACGCGAGGAAGGGAACAAAGACAAAACAAATGCAGAAAAAATGAAATCCCCTTTCCACCGAAGCTGGACGGGAGACGGGAGGAACCTCCAGGAACTCACAACAGCAGGAACGCTCAGGCTTTGCTGGAGGCAAGAAGCAACCTTAGCTTCCAATAGCCTGACCTGCAGGACCCTGTTAAGTCTTTTAGAAAATCCCTTTAGAAATTTCCTTTTTCTCAGGGCGCCTGGGTGGCTCCGTGGGTAAAGCCTCTGCCTTCGGCTCAGGTCAGGATCTCGGGGTCCTGGGATCGAGCCCCGCATCGGGCTCTCTGCTCAGTGGGGAACCTGCTTCCCTTCCTCCCTCTCTGCCTGCCTCTCTGCCTGCTTGTGATCTCTGTCTGTCACATAAATAAATAAAATCTTTAAAAAAAAGAGAGAGAAAGAAAAGAAATGTCCTTTTCTCTGCGCCCCTGACGTAAAGGATCGTAACCGACTTTCTGCCACGAGTCCCGTCCTTGGGCTTCATAAAACCAACTTTTTGCCCAGAAAACATGTCAAGAATCCTTTCCTGACTGTAGGCTCGCATCACATCAGAAGAAAAAGGTTTTGGGTGCCTGAGGGGCTCAGGGGGTTAAGCCACTGCCTTCGGCTCAGGCCATGATCCCAGAGTCTGGGGATGGAGCCCAGCATCGGCTCCTGGCTCTGCAGGGAGCCTGCTTCTCCCTCTGACCTTCTCCCCTCTCAGGCTCTCTCTCTCTCTCAAATAAATAAATAAGGTCTTTTAAAAAATAAAGAAGAAGAAGAAGGTTTTGCAAAAGCGGAAACCCTCAGACCAGGCCACTGTCCACGGGTTCACTGCACCTGCAGGCCTGTGGGGTCCCAGGGCCAGTCCCCAGGGGCTTGCAAGGGACACACCCAATCAGGTGACAAGGGCAGCCTAGGGGGTGGGAGGAGGTGCTGGCGGGAAAGTTCAAAGATCAGAGGCAGAGGAGGGAGAGGGTGGGGGCTGGGGAAACTGGGGGATGGGCATGAAGGAGGGTGCCAGCCTGACGTGCTGCATGCAACCGGTGAGACAATGAACTTGAGAACCGCTGAAACTGAAAAGAAGAAAGACGGGAGGCAGGCGACCCGCCGTCCTCACCCCAGGAGCGGACGACTCAGGGCTGCTTCGTGCAGGGAAAAGGCAAATGTGCACAATGGATCCAAACTAGGCATCAGCCTCTGTTTAAGCCACAAGACAGAGTGTGGAGATGGGGTGTTTTCTGCTTTTTACAAGAAAACACGGACTCGGGCAGAAGCCGCACACTACGGGTGGGGGTGGGGCGGGACCCACTGTGCTCAGCTGGAGGCTCTGGGCCTCCGGACGGACGCCGGGAGGGAAGGAGCAGGGCCGGAGCAGGCACGTCCTCTGGACCCAGCCCACAAGCGTCTGCGAAAGGTGTCCAGGGGGAGAGGCCCCAGAGCAGACCACAGCTGGTGACGCGGGAGTACGGTGAGACGCCCTCCCGTGCTCGTCAGAGAAAGAGCATCTCCCGGTCAAAGAGGAATCCAAGTTGCATTTGCAGAGAGAGAGCAGCTTCTGCCCCAGGCGGTGGAAAGCCTGTGTCCGTGGCGGGCCTGCGAAGCCATGCCCCGTGCGTCTGGCCGCGGGCGAGGACGGAGGGGACCCGATGGGACGCAGGTTCAGAAGTGGCGGGAAGAGCGGGAAAGCCTTGGAGAGGGAGGCGGAAACACGCAGACACGGGCGCGCGTGGGAGTCGGGAACCAAACAAAAAAGCTAAAATCGACAGACCCGTCGGAACCTGTTTCCTTGAAAAAGGCAACACACTTGGTAGGGGGATGGCCAAGCAGCTTTGCTTAGAGTGGTCCAACGCGACGGTGGGGGCCGGGCGGCGTGGCTGTGGCGTGGCCGCGTCAGAGACCGTGAGTGAGCTGCGCGCCGGCCTTCAAAGGGGGTGAGCACAGATGGGGGTTCCCCAGGATGGGGCCCCTTCACACCAGAGGCCCACGTAGGCTCCGTGTGGGCAAACAGGATGATGGAAGGACCAGAAGAACGTGTAATTCCGAAAAGCTTCTGAGCGTAAAGACTACGGAGGAAAATGTCAAGACAGATGGGCCCTAAAAGAACAAATCTGTACCTAAAACAGAGGACGTGCAACGAATCTAACGTCAAAGGGCAGGGTCATTTCGTGGCAAGAGGTGTTAGGAGCGGGAACAAAGAGGCAGATGTCCCCGGGGGCTGTGGGCGGGAACGGTGGTCCCAGCGGCTGACCTCTGGCTGGCGGCCCACTCCGACCCCAGACGCCAGGGCTGCCTGTCCAGCTGTCCGGCTGGACAATATTTCTCCCATCCGAGAGGCCCTCCCAGGGGCCCCCGACGGCAGAGAAAGTGTGGGAGCACAACTCAACTTCCATGGGAAAAGGAAAAGTGACGGTCCCCCAGGACCCACATTCCTGTCTGGGCGGTGGCACGGGGATGTCTGCACCGAGCGGGGGAGCCAGGCCAGGGGCTCACGCGGAAGCCGGGGTCTGGGGTCTGCTTGGTCCCCGACCCCCAGGGAAGGGGGTTCTGAATCATACATTTGATTACAGCATCCATTGGAGTTTGAGCTATGAGTCTCCCCCTGTTAGAGGGAGAGGCCTTCTCCCGGGGTGCAGCCAGGTCCCTCCCGTCCCCAGAGAGCGGGCAGCGTCCCCCACTGGATGGTCTGCAAGTCCCTTGCTGGTCTCAGCGCTCTGTCCCTCATGAATTCTCTAGGAAATGCCCACATTGACCCGAGGCCTGCGGCCTGTGCCCAGGGCCAGGAGTTCCACCCGGATTTCCTGGAGGCCCAAGGCCGGGGCAAAGCCCAGGGGCCAAGCTGAGCCCCGTCCCCGTTTGCTCCTCCCTCCTGGATTTGCTTACCAGCTCCACAGAGAAACAGGTGTGAACCCCGGTGCAGTGACCCCGGCAGAGCTAGACCCCCACTGTCACAGAAGCCCAGCCTGGGCCACTCGGAGCCAGCCCAGCCTGCGGTCACCCGGACAGCTGGCGTCCCCAGAGTGAAGCCCCGTGCCTGCTCCAGATGCGGGACTGAGCGAGGGCTCGACCGCTGACACCAGAACCTTCTGCGAGGACTGCAGGGTGAGGGGGGAGCCCCGCCCCCAGCTGCCCCTCCTCCTTGTCCACTCAGGGTCCCGGGAGTCCTCCACCTCCTGCAGGTGTGGCGAGCCCAGCCAGAGGAGCCGGGCAGGATCCCAGCCTGGGGTCGGGGAAGAGGACGGAGCACCAGGAGGAGGTGAGACCGGGAGATGGTGTGGAGTGTGGCCGTGTCAGCTGCAATCCGGGGTGACCCCGGGGTTCTGGGCCCCACTCCCAGGGGACGTGGGGACAGGCTTCCAGGAGACTGGTTGTGAGATGTGCAGTCACACACCTGACATCCGTCCCCTAAAACCCAGCTGGCCTGGGGCACCTCCACCGCATCAAGCCGGAGCTTGCGACCCTCTGAGAGTCGAGGAGAGGTGGGCCCGCAGCGGGAGAGCACACACTCACGCCCCTGCGCGGCTCCCACCCTCCAGCACCCACGTGAGCACACGTGGCACACTTGTGCACATGTGTTCACAGTCTCACCCTCTCACCTGCACACACTCACACACACAGACTCTGGGGGGACAGACCACCACAGCCAACCTTCGGGGCGTGGAGAGAAGGGGGTCCCAAGCTGGAAGAGGAAGGCGGGCTGGGGCCCCCAGACTGCCTGCGCGGCCCTGGCTCCACCCGCTCTGGCCCCTCTGGGGGTTCCGGCCTGCCCCCAGCCTCCTCCTGGCTCTGTGGGGCCTCAGAGCACCCATGTCGGGGGCTCGGTAAGTGTCTGGGGCTTCTCAAGACACCTTAGGCCCAGTGGCGAAGGACTGAGCCTAGGCCCCATCCCCTGGCCATGCTCGGTCCTGTCCCCAGTTACAGACGCTCCCGTTGCTCTGTGGGGCTCTGGCCACGGTGGGCACAGCAGTCCCCCTGCTGGATCTCTGGGGAAGGGAGCCCGGAGAGATAAGCCCAAGGCGGGCAACGGGGACCAGGTCTGCAGGGCCCTCTCTAGGGCTGGGCCACTCCCCGGGGAAGAGCCCCAGGGCCCAACGGTTCCCCTCTAGAAAAACAAGCCTGGACACAGAGGGGCCCCTGTCCACTCACCCCGCTGATGCCCTGGTGACCTCGGTGGGGCATCCTGGCTGGGCAGGGAGGGGCGTCAGCTTCGTTGGCCCCCGGCCTGGCTGCTGCACGGTGGAGCGGACGAGCCAGTGAGCCCCGATGGGGAGGGCACGGTGCTTCCTGTTCCAAGCCGCTTTGGAGGAAGTGCTTACACGGGGCGATTGCACCACAGGTGGCCGTCAGACCCCGGCCCCCGCACGTCGCACGGGCTCCCCACCCACGGGTGTCTGAGGAAGACCCCAGGAGCAGGCGAGGGACTTGCCATTCCTTACACACCTTCCGGGGAGGAGCAGAGCGGCGTGAAAGGAGGGATGAGTACTGCGGGCGTGGTCCTAGGGTGGCACCCAGGACTCGCCCCTGTGGGTGGAGGGGGCCGTGCCCTGCAGGGACAGAGGACGGCAGACTTGCCCGCTGGGACAGGGCCCAGCCTGCAGACTGCAGCCGTCGGAGAGCAAGGTGCTGGGAGTGAGGGCTGTGGTCACGGAACAAAAAGCGTGACAGGGACTCGGGAGCACAGCAACTCCGGGAGTGAGCCGGAGAGCAGGCAGGACCGGCCCCAGCACAGGCAGGAGGACGCAAGACCGATGCAGGGGCACAAAGCTCGCGCCCCTCCGACCGGCAGCGCCCAGGACAGACACCCAGGGACAGGAGAGGCTCCGGACCCCAAAGAGGGGCCTAAGCGACAGGCCGCTGCTGCCCTCGGGGGTTTCTAGTGCCCTCGCAGGACAGACAGAGAGAAAGAAAATGCCAGAGGTGGGGGGAATTCGAAGGGGGACGGGGGCAAGGAGAGGAGACACGGGTTGGTCAGGTAAGCCAGACATCTCCAGCCCAAGCAGGACGCAGGCACCCAGCTCCCTGCACCGTGCAAGGACGCTCCCCAGAAACAGGCAGACAGACAGATGGACAGATCCGCAGGGACATGAGGGTGGGACCCAAGGTGAGCAGAGGAGTAAGCAGAAATGAGGAAGCCTAATAACCACAGGTTTTAAAACAGAGGTAAAAATAGTAAGAATCTGGAACAAAAATCCTGCAGGACCAGAGCAGATCAGGGGAGCACGTCGCCGTTTCCGGTACGCATCAATGGACGTTTTGTTAGGAAGTATTTAATATTATATGTAAGAACAATCAAAAATATTTCTTAAGAATATAAACAGGATGTATACATCTGAAAAAAAATGACAATTTTTGGTTTAAAAAAGGCAAGAGAAATAGAAAAAATAAGATTATAAATTAAAAACATACAATTAGATATTGGGAATGAGTTTTTTTTCTAAAGATTGTATTTATTTATGAGAGAGAGAGAGAAAGACAGAGTGGGGGGAGGGGCCGAGGGAGAGAGAATCCCAAGCAGACTCCCTGCTGAGTGCAGAGCCCTGCACGGGGCTTGATCCCACGACCCTGAGACCATTACATGAGCCAAAATCAAGAGTCAGACGCCTAACACCCAGGAATGATTTCAAATGTTCCAGAATATTCCAGAATTTCAGTAATGATAGCACCCAGAAGGGGCTTATCATCTCCCACTTCGGATAAACAAATTATTGCATCGGGTTTTAAAAATAAAGAGACAGATGAGTTCCAATGACACGTTCTCTATCAAGGGAATCTGGACGGTACAGAATGATCCCAGAGAATAACAAAGAAGGACAGACTGAGAATGTCCCATGCCACACCCGCTGCGGTCTCACTAGATAAAGCAGGGACCATCGCTGGCCGCCACACCACAGAGCCAGATACGACGTACTGTGCACGCGCCTTTGTGGAGCAATCTGGGTGAAAGGGCGGTACAAATTTAGACACTAACAAAATAGACATGACGATTGTCACTACTGCACCCGACGCGGACCAAGACTTTAGATCTAACTACGGGGTTACAGGAAGAACAGAGGACAGAGGCATGTGTTAAATGACACCACAGGGACTCAAGGAGCAGAACCCCGGGAGACAAACAACAGAGTGCAAGGGAGAAGAGTGGGGGAAGGGGACCTGGCTCAGGGACCCACGGGTTAAGAGATTTAGGAGAAAATCCACCAATAGCAACGTGTGGAGGGGTGATATTAAGAAACTATGGTTGGGGCCCCCGACAGGCTCCGTCGGTTAAGGATGCGACTCTTGATTTCAGCTCAGGTCATGAGCTCAGGGTCCTGGGGTCGGGCTTCATTGGGCTCTGCACTCAGCACGGAGTCTGCCTGAGATTCTCTCTCCCTCTGCCCCTCCTCCCCCTGTGCTCGCTCGCTCTCTCTCAAATAAATACATAAATCCTCCAAGAAAAGTGCTGTTAATTTTTTTTAGGTGTGATCGATTTTGTGATTATTCTCAAGAGTTGTCGCCTTTAAGAGTTACACGCTGGAGTATCTGCGGAGGACGTGGTGCCGTGTTCCGGATTTGCTGCCAGATAATGAGTGGGGAAGGGGTGATGGAGGGAGGGTGGGAAAATCAAGGAGATGTTCGCCTTTATATACGCGTACGTCTTGCTCCTGGGCCCCCAGGGAAGCTATAGCCTGACCTTGGCTCAGCAAAACTTCGAAGCATGGGCTGTACTTCTGCTGTGATTCTGCTCCGAGCACACACCGTATGTCTGCTTCGTTAAAAAAATAACCAAAAAGTAGCATTCCAAGCATAAAGAGAAGAAAAACAAAAAAATCCCCCCTGACTCCTGTAAGATTAAAGTCATGTAGCGTCACGTACACTAAGGATGTTCTAGAATGTTCTTAAATTTCAGGGATCATGGCACCCAGGAGTGGGTTAAAGGTAAGACAGTCTATTGTTCCCGGAATGCACTTCGTCAGGTGATGGGGAGCTCTGTGCAAAGCCATACACAACTCCGCACAACGCTGTCCCTGAGCATGATCACCCCACGAGCACTGTCGACCCGGCAGCGTCCTCGCCTGCGCGCCAGTAAAACTCTTCTCTGTTCTCTTTAAAATGTTTAAAAAGTTTTGTTCATTTTGCATCAGCGGTGGGTAAGGCTATAAACAAAACAGGATGGGCCGAGTTGAAGATTGTTGAGGCAAAGTTGAGGGCATACGGATTCATGAAGCTGTTCTGTCGACTTTTGCGACTGTAAAGTTTCTGGAGGTAAAATTTTTTTAACTTTAAAAAGAAGTGTAAATTTGCTGAGGGAGGACACTTTCAGTTTTGCAAGATGAGAAAGTTCTGGAGATTGTTTGCACACAAAGCGGACAGAGCGTCTGAACTGCACACTCAAAAATGGGAAAGATGGGTGGCTACATGGTTAAATTTATGTTTTGTGTTTTTTTCTTAAGATTTTTTAATTGTTTATTTGTTTATTTGAGAGAGAGAGAGCATGAGCAAGGAGGAGAGGTACAGAGAAGCAGGCTCCCCGCTGAGCAGGGAGCCCGATGCGGGGCTCGATCCCAGGACCCTGAGATCATGACCTGAGCCAAAGGCAGAGGCTTCACTGACTGAGCCCCCCAGGCGCCCCTGTGTTATGTTTTTGTTGTTATTTTTTTTTACCATAGCTAAAAAGGAAAAAGTGCAAAAAAAATTCTGTCTATCAGATAAACTTAAATCAGACACTGAAGGTCAAAAATTAAGGATGGATGATAGACATATCACGTGCTGGGGAATACTAACAATTACGTAGAAATGACATCAAAAGGTATAACTCAAGGGGCGCCTGGGGGGCTCCGTTGGTGAAGCTTCCGACTCTTGATTTCAGCTCAGGTCATGATCTCAGGGTCCTGGGATTGAGCTCTGCACTGGGCCTGAAGCCTGCTTAAGATTCTCTCCCTCTGCCCCTGCCCTCTCCTCGCTCTCTCTCTCAAAAAAAAAAAAAAGGTATAATTCAAGGGAAAAAGCATTAAATGCTTAAGGAATGATGGAGGTCGTGGAATTTATCATCCAGAAAGAAAATATAGTTGCAGGGGCACCTGGGTGGCTCTGTGGACTAGGCCTCTGCCCGGGGTCCTGGGATCGAGCCCCGCATCTGGTTTTCTGCTGGGTGGGGAGACCGTTTCCTTCTCTCTCTCCGCCTGCCTCTCTGCCTGCTTGTGATCTCTGTCTGTCAAATAAATAAGTAAAATCTTAAAAAAAAAGAAAAGAAAAAAATAGCTGCACAACACATAGAACAGAAAGTGACAAACACATAAGGGACCCAGATGCAAACCCAGCAAACGTCTTTAATGTATTTCTCTCCGAAATGAACAGATGACACAGAAATGCAGAGGAGGCTTGTGAAGACTTTGAGGAATACGACCTCTGTTACCGACGAGCAGACCATGTATTAAGCCACAAAGGACACCTCGACATGCTCTAAAGCACAAAGGTCACAAGGAAGCCAATTCACGGGCACAGTGTAAGAAAATCAGATGTTAACCAAAGGGTGACGGTGAAGGAAAAGCCCAGCATCCTGAGGCACTGGCAGCAGTCCTACCGTAGGGTCAGTAGACACACCACGGGATGTCTGTATGGTGGGATAATGCACAGCAATTTAAGTGTTTTTCTGGAGCTGTGTGTATCCGCAGGACACATCTCTAATGCACGAGTTGCAGAAGATTGTATGGTGTGACCAGGCCCATGTGATGCTGGGGACACCCACATGCCCATGAGTCCTAAGTTCAGGACAGTGGTCACTTCTGAAGGCACAGGGGACAGTGGTCCTGGAAGACCAGTGCAGAGACCTTCAATTTTATCATTTTAAGAAGAAAAGATGCTGGGCAAAGTAAGGTAAAACGTTAAGATCTGACAGACCAGGACGGTGGGTTTGTGGGTGTTGGTGATGCGGGTCTTCACACTTTGCTGTAGTCTTGAGATTTTTTTTTTAAAGGAACTAACAGGGAGTGACTACAAATGAGCAAGAGGAGTGTGGGGTAATGGAAATGTGCTAAAATTGGGCTGTGGTGATGATTTCACAACTCTGTAAACTTGCTAAAATCATTCAGTGGCATACCTAAAGTTAGTGAATATAGGCATGCAAATTCTTCCTTAATGAAGTTGTAACAAATGAAACAAAATGAAGAATATTCAGGATTAAAAAGAAGTCACAGCAGCTTCAAGTCCCATCTGAGACCAAGCAAGCACACCGCACTCCATCTCTGATCACAACTAAAAATGTCACACAGAATGAAACAGAACAATTTTCTGAAAGATATGGGCGAGAAATCAAAACCTAATGAAAGATAATATGGGGGTGTCCTGCCCCCAAAACCACTGGCTTAATTCAAGGTAGCCTGCACCCCAGAAGAGCATGGTGCATATGGCCAAGAGAAGCCCTCCTTTCTGGACTCTGGGCTGGGAAGGGATGCCCCGATGGATAGAGAGAGAGGGAGAAATTCCTGCTTTTGTCCTAGTCTTGCCCTTGAGGCAATTCCTGCCCTAAACCTGTGTTCCTGAGAGGGTGGGAGCAGCAGAAGATTTAATTTATTTTATTTTATTTTATTTCAGCAGAAGCTACTGCAATCTTCACTGTGGCCCAGGATAATGTAGCCACAGGAGGTACTCAGCAGTGTGCGGGGACTACAACTCCCACTTCACAGAGGGAGGCCTCTGAAGGCAAAGAGTGTAGGGGATAAGAAGGAGGTCCAGAAAAAGATCCCATGAAGCTTAGTATGATGTTCCAGACTCACCCTTGAGCTGGACATGTGTGGAAAGGCTTTGAGCATTGACATGGTAGAGACCACGGCCAAGGTCAAAGACTGGACCCAGGGGCATGCAAGTGTGAGATGTATCCAAATAACACTGTGAAGACTGAAAACTCATCTCACATGGGAACCACAGCCTACAGGAAGCAGGTCTGAACTTGTGGTCTGCTTCTAATCAGGCTGACCTGACAGCAAAAACAAAATGAGCAATGTTTGGAGATTTGATAGGATCCAGAGCCATATTAAATAATACTCAAAATGTTCAAAATACAATCCAAAAGTACTCGCATGACAATAACACCAAAGAAAAACTCAAGAATTTGTAAGAGAAAAAATAATGAACAATACTAACTCTCAGATGATCCCAGTGTTGAAACTACCACAGAAAGCATTTAAATCAGCTATCATAAATATGCTCCATTAAGTAAGGAAAACCCTCTTGAAACAAATACAAAGGTAAAAATTTTCAGCAGAGATTTAAAAAAATATGAAAAAGAATAAGATGGGATTTAAATTAAAAATACGGTAACAGAGATTAAAAAAATCATCGAATGGGCTCAATGGGAGAATGGTGATGGGAGAAGAAAGTGAGTGAATTTGAAGACCATTATGAATGACAAAGAGAAAAAAAGAGATTGGCAAAGACAGAGCCTGGGACCCTGTAGGATAACTTTGCATTATTGAAGTCCCAGAAGGACAGAAGTGAATGGTTGATAGAAAAAGCATTTGAGGGGCACTTGGGTGGCTCAGTGGGTTAAAGCCTCTGCCTTTGGCTCAGGTCATGATCTCAGGGTCCTGGGATCGAGTCCCGCCTTGGGCTCTCTGCTCAGCAGGGAGCCTGCCCCCCCCCACTCTCTGCCTCTCTGCCTGCTTGTGATCTGTCAAATAAATAAATAAGATCTTTAAAAAAAAAAAGAAAAGAAAAAGCATTTGAAGAAATAATGGATGAAAGCTTCCCAAGTTTGGTAAAAAAAATATGTTTTCAGATTTAAGAAGTTCAGTGAACTTCAAACAGGGCAAACTTGAAAAAAATCAAGCCTATAAACATCATACTCAAACTGCTGAAAACCAATAAAGAGAAAATTCATGAAACCAAGCAGAGAAAAATGACACATTCCATGCAGAGGAACAAGCATTGAGTAGCTGCAAATTTCTCATCAGAAACCACAGAGGCATGGACACCTGAGTGGCTCAGTGGTTAAGCATCTGACTCTTGGTTTCAGCTCAGGTCATAATCTCATGGGTCATGAGAATGAGCCTCACATCGGGCTCCCTGCTCAGTGGGGAGTCTGCTTGAAGATTCTCTCCCTCTGCCTCTCACTCCACTCACTCACTCTCTCTCTAAAACAAATAAATCTTTAAAAAAATATCATAGAGCCTGGATACAGTGGCACAGTGCTCAAAGGAAAGGGCTGTCAGCCCTGGGTTCTACTGCAGTACTCTAATTCCCCACAATGAAGAAGTAAATACGTTCTCAGATGGAGGCAAAGTGAGAAAATTAGTCTCCTGCAGATAAGCTCCAAAAGCAATCTTAAGATTTTGGGGGGAAACAATACTGGAAATGCGGACACTGAGGAATAAAGACAGAGCAGCAGATAGGGATAGAAGAAGAAGGAAGAGGGAGATGTGCCCCAGAAATGCTAATCAGTGGGAAACAGGGAATTACCATGCTAATTTCAATCACAGTAGATGTCACAGCAGTGAAAACCGTTGAGAGTACGCTGGGGCTTTACTTAACTGTAACGGGCTGATTCCACGAGATGTAAGGTTTGTAAGTGGGCACACACCTAACAACAGGGCTCACAGCACACAAACACAGTAAGAGCTGAAAGGAGGACGGGGCAAGCACACACAACTGCAGTTGTCGGTGCCCTTCTCAGCCTGTTAGGAAGAAGGAGACAAGTGCAGCAAGTACGCGGAAGACCTGAAAACACGTCAGCCAGCAGCCGCAGGGTATGCGTGGCACATTCACCAAGGAGGACAGACTCCTGCACACATCCAAGAGAACCGAAATCACAGTATATTCTGTAGGCATAGTGGAATTTAACTAGAAAATAAGCAGCCAGAAAGATGTAGAGAAATCGTCAAAGACAACACACTTCTGAATAATCCGTGGGTCAAACGGAAGCCTCAAGGTCAATTAGAAAATATTTTGAGGGGCGTCTGGGTGGCTCAGTCTTTAAGCGTCTGCCTTCAGCTCAGGTCATGGTCCCGCGGTCCTGGGATCAAGCCCTGTATTGGGCTCCCTGCTCGGTGGGAAGCCTGCTTTCCCTCTCCCACTCCCCCTGCTTGTGTTCCTGCTCTTGCTGTCTCTCTCTGTGGCAAATAAATAAATAGAATCTTAAAAAAAATATTTTGAATGGAATGAAATGATATGCTGCCCGTCATACTATGGGATGAAGGTAAAGCAGCGCCTAGAGGGAAATTGATGGCATTACGTGAACATATGAGAAATTCAACAACATGAGTGAATCCCAAGCATTTTTCAAGTGGAGAAAGTCAACAGAACAGAGACTCAGTGGACACTGAGAAGATGGACACCAAAACCACACAGATACCACTTCCCATGGGGGCAAATTCGGAAAGATGGTGAGGTAATGGGGGGGGCAGTTGGCGTCACTTGTTTAAATGGTTAATATGCACACCATTTGTTCTTCCTGGTAGCTACAACCAGGACCACGCAGTGGCTGTGTCTCTATTGGGCCATTAGCATCTATAACGTAATTAACTTACATCTAGTAATGGGGAGACATCTAGGCAGACCATGGCACCTCCAGTCTCCAACACCACGGAGCAGGTGAGACCAGGGTGTGGTGCCAGTGACTAGGGCAGTGAGGTGGGAGATGGGGAGTCTGGGGTGCGTGCCAAGGGGTTTCTCCATCCAGAAATAATGGTGTGAAACAGAGGAAGTGATGGTCCAGCCAGCGGAAGCCTTTGTGGGGCGTGAGCATGAGAGAAGAGGCTTGGTGTTTCGAGAAAAGCTGAAGCCGGGGTGGAAGGACAGAATTCTGGGAATAATCTTTTCCCCAAAGTCGGCCCATAAATTCCATCTGTGGTCACTCTCCTCTACCTTGTAGTAAATCAACTCCACTTCCTCAGGTGTTCGTTGAGGACATGTTACCTGGCCCCAGGCTGTGTTAGATGCCCAGAGGGCATGCAGCCTGTGCCCTCCAGGACACCATGGCCCACTTCAGGGACGAGCATGTCACGTGCTATAAGGCAGAGAGAGCAGCAGTCCCTCAAATTATTCTGGGCATGGGGTGGGGGGCAGTGGGCAGCCTAAGTGATGTAAAACAGAGGAACAGATGCAAGAGGCAGGCTGTTTCCATTCCCTGGCTGTCCTGAATGCTGGCCTGGGCACCCGCAGCCCCACTCCCCACCCCTAGCCACATTCCCACAATACACAGCACTAAGAGGACTCGAAAATTAGGAAGTAGTTTAATGATGGCCAACGTGAGGCTCCCTTTATAGAGACTCCCAGGCACAGCTGCGGTATCTTAGCTGGAGCTGGGGAAAAGTCTGCAGAGTCAGGAGCACAGCCCACGATGCTGTGTGGGTATGATGAGCCAGGCAGGAGAACTGGGGACCACCCATCAGAGGAGGCACCGGGGAAAACAGAACCCAGCCCTCAAAAGGCAGAAAACAGGGGTGCCTGGGTGGCTTGGTCTGTTAAACGTCTGACTCTACATTTCGGCTCAGGTCATGATCTCAGGGTCCTGAGATCCAGCCCCAAGTCAGGCTCTGTGATCATCCGGGAGTCTGCTTGGGGTTCTCTCTCCCTGTGCCCTTTCCTCTGCTTATAAATAAATAAATCTTAAAAAAAAAAAAAAAGGCAGAGAACAAGCCTGGCCCTTGAGAGGGTGCCGTGACGTGATGGCATTCAGGCCAACAGCAAGGCTGTGACAGTATCTCCCAGCTCACACCCTCCTATCCTGCATCCCTTTGTGACTTCCTTCTGCCCCAGCTCTTGTCTTTTCGTGACCCCTCCCCGATCTTCACTTTTATTTTCTTTTTAATTTCTTCCTCGCAGTAACTTCCTTCTGCAATGTTGATTCAGCTGCTGCTCCCTTCGGGGGGGATGGAGGGGTGGAGTTGCTGCAGAGGCAGCTGAAGAGGCGGGTGCAAGTGTGCTCCCGCGGGGGTGGGCAGAGCAGAGCACAGCAGAAAACAGTGTCTGCCCTGGCAAGTGCTCTAAAGTTCCTCACTGGAGCCCCCACAAATCTGCACCAAGAGGCAGAGAGCCACACTGCCAGGGCGACAGAGATCCTTACTGTAATCCAGGCCACATGGGTGTTGGGGCAGCCAAGGTGAGCGCAGAAGGTAGGGAAGATATTTGAGGGGTTGGCCCATTTCCAGCCACCTGCGGTCCTGGGTGCTGGCCTCCGTATCCTCATCCCCACTGACTGCCCAACTACCACCTTCATGTCAAGCAGAGGGCGTTTTCTCCTTCATCTTCCTCTTTCTGGCTTCCTCCTTCCAACTCAGCTGAAGGAAGGACACCCTGAGGAGGCCGGGGCAGAGGCTGGCCTATGGCCTGAGCAGGGACTGCCCAACCCTCATCAGAACAGCAAGATTAACTAACAGACTTGACTTTGTGGAAGGTCACACTGAGAACCTGTTGGACGGCAGAAGACTTGGCTCTAGCAAAGGAGATTGAGCCAGAAAAAGTTAAGCAATTATCAACTCTGGGGGAAAACCAGAAGTTGTGTAAGGAAGAAAATGTAATTCTAGAATGTTTGCTTGGCTCAGTAGTGCACGGTTACATTGTCAGAATAACCAAAGCACTGAGCCCAGGTTAGAAATGAAACTGTTGGAGGGCATCTGGATGGCTCAGTCAGTTGAGTATCTGACTCTTGAACTCAGCTCAGGTCTTGATCTCAGGGTCATGAGTTCAAGGCCCATTTTGGGCTCCCTGCTGGACATGGTGCCTACTTCAAAAACGATAATTTAAAAGTGAAACTGTATTGTTCTACAGAGATGGGATGGGTGGGTGTGTGAGGAGCTAACATCCTCATTACCACAACAGGAAGGTCATAATGCCTTCCTGGTCCCCTGGAATCTAGTTTCTCCTTTCAGTATGAAGACCAGGCTGACTGGTGGGGGTTCCAGTAGGTCAGGGGAGCCACCTAACCCTAACCCAGGTCTCAGGGTCATTTCTCTCCTTATAGTACCTATTGAATTGCCATTTCGGGCTCAATTTGTCATTTCTACCAATGCCAAATAGAGCCCCTTGTGCACATCTTTAGGGACCTGTGCCCGTTGGACATCTCGGCTGCCTTTGTCAAAGGAACTTTGTACCTTCCAACCCTGGATTAAGGAACTCAGTTTCCCTGTTTGCCTTCTAAGCTCCTCTGGCCATAAGGGCCTGGTTTGGGGGCATGGATGCTGAGCTAAGAGAGGAGCATGGACTTGGGGTCCAACAGACAGGCCCAGTGGTAGTGGTAGTCACCTCCAGACAATACCTTTTCTTCCCCAGGCCCCAGTTTCCCTCACCCCCCCTTCCACTGTGAGGACAAATGAAGACATATGAAAGCGTCCCTCAAAGGGCCTGGCACACACAGCAGGTGCCCAATAAGTGTGAAGTTGCAAATCATCAATAAGATGACAGCCACAAGGTCCCAGGAAGCATGGAGCTCTCAATCAAATTATACCAGATTTTTTTTTTTTTTTGAGAGGAGGGTCTATACCTGGAGGTATAGAGAAATTTTGGGGGGGGGGTGGGGAATGCCTGGATAGCTCAGTTGGTTAAGCCCTGACTCTTGATTTTGGCCCAAGTCATGATCTCAGGGTTGTGAGATTGAGCCCTGAATCGGGCTCTGTGCTCAGTGCAGGGTCCGCTTGAGCTTCTCTCTCCCTCTCCTGCTGTCCAGCCTTGTGGCTGTGGTGAAAAGCAATGGCTTCTGGCCTCAGGCTCCGTGCCTGTCCATGAGGTCAGTGATCACTGGCTTGCCCTCCGTGGGTGTGAGGTTATGGGCCCATGGGGACAGAGAACAGTGCCCGGCCCAGAGAAAGTGCGGGAACAGCAGGCGCGTGTGTCACGGGGCTGCTGCGGAAACTGCTCTGTGGCACCAGGGAAGCCTCGGACCACCCTATGTAAGTGAGCTTAGCTGGGCTCACAGCGGCAGAGCCCTGCTCCACAGCAGAGGTTCTCTGGGGAGGCCGCTGGGTGGGAGAGGAGGAAGTACATGCAGGAACCTGGAAATCTTGGCCTTAGCGCTGGGCAGGGTCCGTGTGAGGAGCGCAGACCCGGGGCCCACGCCCAGCCTGTGGATCTCCAGGGGGGAGGGGCGGGGCCCGAGTGTCTGTTTCACCCGCTCCAGGGGGTCTGATGGGACGCTGGGTCCGGAGCCCTAGCAGACTCTGAGTCCCAGACTGCTGGGCCTGCACTAGGAAGGCGCTTGGTGCTGGGGGCGGGGAAGGACCGGAGGACCTCAGAGCCCGGGACGGAACCGGGATCCCATGAAGCTGAAGTCAACCCTAAGGGCCTTTTTTCTCTCCAAAAGCTGCTCCCTTGGCCTCCCACACCGGTTTCAAGGCTCCTCCTCCTCTGCAGAGGAGATCCAGGCATTTTATTCTGCCTCCCAGTTCTCCCCCAGCCCCAGAGGTGGGGTGTTCCTGTGCCTGTCCCCCCTGGGTCCACATCACCCTGCGGGCAGCCAGCTGGGGCCAGGGGCCTCTTTTCCTGGTCTCCCACGAAGTGCTCCAGCTCTGCCCACCTGCTTCCCGTCCCCCACCTCGGTTCCGGGCCCCAGCTGAGAGCGGGCCTCTTAGCCCACAAGGAGCTATCCAGGAAAATGTCACCCTCCTTCACCTGGGAAACCTCGCAGGCTGGGACCAGTCTTCTCTGTCTTCCTGTTTTCTCTCTCAAGAGAATAGCAGCACCTTTCCAGCGTGGGGCCCCGAGGTCCGTCTTGCCGCCGGCCCCCAGAGGAGCAGGGCAAGTGAGCAGTGCTGGGCCACTGGGCTCTGGGAAGCCTGGACTGCAGTTCAGGGCCCCGCTGGGTGGGTGGCTTCGAGGCCTTAGCCCAGTTCCTGAAAGGTGGGGTGATGGGTCCGCCTCTCAGGGTGCTGAGATGAAGAGCCTGGAAAGGGGGAGGTGGGCAGGGGTCAGGGCCCAGCGCCCAGGGCCCAGCCCACTAGGGCTGGTAAATAAGATCCAGCAGACGGGTAGGAGAGGAAAATCCCATTCCCACGGAGAAGCACCCAGGAGCTGCCTAAGCTGGGGTGAGGCTAAGGTTGAGCGGGGGAGGGGGGTTGGAACATCTGCCCTAATCTGGGTGTGACCCTGGCCACCCTCGGAATTGCCCACTGAAGGTCGCACGGGTAGGGTGGGTGTGGGGCCGGACTGAGACCCAGGGCTGTGTGCTGGGCGGGCTCCAGGGAGACCTACCCCTTCTCCCGCCTGAGCAACGTGAAAATGTCACGTTTTTAAAAAGGCTGCAAGACCCAGACAAATGGGGGAAAGGCGCTGGGAGGAACTGACCGTCCATTGCCAAGCACCTGTGGGCAAGGGGAGCGGAGGGATTTCAGCTGTTTAAAGTAGGTTTCTGGGTTTTCCAAAGTGTCTCCGGCAGCCACGGGTCAATTCCGAAATCAGAGAAGGATTAACTGCAAACCCAGCTCGGAAGCGGCTCCCTGCCTAGCTCAGGGGAGGGAGGGCTGGAAGGAGAGGCCAGAAACCAGGCTGGAAGTCTGGGGCCTGGGGCTCCGCGGCCGCCCCGAGGGCGACGGCGCGCCCCACCCCGCAGCCCCTCCGGGCGGCGCGCGCTGGCGGAGCCGCGACTCCCCGGGGCCTCCCCCTCCCACCCTCTCTCACCACTTCCTCCAGTCAGCCCGGCGTCGCGCAGTGGGTCGCACACGTTATTTTTACCCAGAAAGTTTCCAAATCCGGGAACTGCACAGCCCCAGAGCGTTTGCACCCGAACTTCCTGTCGCGTTCCTGGGCGCGGACAGGCGCGGACGGTCCAGCGCGGCCGCGCGCACGACCCGGGCACCCGCCGCACTGGCCAGGACGGAGGGAGGCGCGCGTGCCCGACGCACATGTTCAGACGACCGCGGCCCCGCAGAGGTTCCGCCCGATCCTCTTTCACCCCTGGAGTCCCGGAAGCAGAGCCAACGGTCACGGGGTGGAGCGACCACCAGCCCAGCTCGCCGCTGTCCCCACCCGCCGGCACGTCCCCACCCGCCGCGGGCCCGGGGCGCCTCGGTCGGCCGGTACGACCAAGAGGCAGCTGCGCCGGGTGCCGACGCGTCTACGCGGCGCGGACGAACCCCGTCCCCGCCGCCGCTCTGCGGTCGTGCCCTCGGGGTCGCGGAGAAGGTTCTGGGCGTGGCCTGGGCGCTCCTCGCCCTGAGACCCGGCCAGGCGGAGGGCGGCGGGGCTCGGCGCCCGCCTTAGTCTCCCGGTTCGTAGCCCGGCGGCCGGGCGCACCGCGCGCCCAGTGGGGCGGGTGTCGGCCACAGGCCCTGCAGCATCTCCTTCCCAGAGTCGCTCGGTCCACGACGCTGGGGACGGTCCGGAAGATGGAGGAGGGGGCAGGGAAGACGCGCTCCCATCCCTGGGCCCGCGAGCACCCGGGCGGGGCAGGCCGGGCCGGGGTCGCACTCAGGATTTCGGCCCTGCCAACCCCACGCCGGCCCTGAGCCGCGAACCAGGCCGCATCTGCCGCCTCCATTTGCAGGGCCCTGGAGGCCACCGAGCCAGCTGCTGCGGGCGCGCCTGCGGCTCTGTCTCCCCAAGAACCCCGCACTGGCGCCCCCACTGCGGAGATGGGGAAACAGCCCCAGCCGTTCCTCCCTTGCCCAAGTCAACCCCAAGCCTGGACAGCCCCCCGGGGGCGCGCGCCGGGACCTTCCTGCCGGGAGTGGGGCCTGGGGCACCCTGAGACCCGGACTCGGGCCGGGAAGGGGCTGCAGGGAGCAGTGTGCAGGGAGGGGGCAGAAACGGGCTGAGAGGACACATTCCCGGGGCTGAGTGAGGAGCGTTGGGGCGAATTTATCTGGAGCCAGGTTCGCCCGGCTCGGGGCCACCCCCGTCCATGACACCCCGGGAAGGAAGTCCTGACGCTGGGCACTTGGCGAGGGCAAGGTTAGGGCAGCGGCCTAGGGCCAGGCCGGGCTGGGAGTCCAAATCCCGGGGCTGTGACTGGGCGCGGGCGGCGTCGGAGCCGCAAGGGGCTGCCCGACGGGGAGCGGTCGCTGGCCGCCCTCCCGCGCAGCCTGGTGGGGTCTGCGGATCGGGTTCTTCACTAGGAAGTCCCTCACGGAGGTCCCGGGGACAGGGAAGGGCCGCGGGGGGGTCTGCACCTCCCGGGTCCATCCTTCCGCGGCTGCGTGGGACCCCAGGCCTCGGCGCGCGGCGGTCTGGAGGCTGCGGGTGCGCGGTCGGAGGGCGGAGGCCGAAGGGGCTCCAGGCCCTGGGGAAGCGGACTCTCCGGCCGCCGCACTGCCCCCAGCTCCGCCCGGAAACCAGAAGCCCAGGTGCGCGCAGAGCGGGCCGCGAGCGCCCTCGGGCGACAGAAGAATGAGTCAGAGGAAAAGCCAAGAATCCAGGTCCCCGCTGAGCGCCTCGCAGGGCAGAGCGGATGCGGCGGGGCCTCCCGGACCGAGCAGGGCGGGGCGGGGGGGTTCTGTTCTAAGATTTTCACTACATTTTCGGGTGGAGATGGGGAGATCCCGCTGCAGATGGGAATGTGAGGACAGCAGGGTCGGGCGTGGGAAGTGTGGGTAGGAGGAGGTCACCCGGGGGACCATGGGACAGATGGAGAGAGGAGGCCCCAGGACTTCCAAAAACTCCTAGCTGATCCATTTTGTTGGGCACGATTTTCTCTGTATTGAGAAAACTTGCACTGCACAGAAGAGGCAAAAAGCAGGCCCTAAAACTGAAGGTGCCCCCGCCCGGGGCTGACCGAGTGCTGAGTGCCGACCTGCGGCTCGGGGCCTTGCAGGAGGCCCTCTCCAGAGGAAGCCGGTCTCTCCTTTTGACTTGGGCACGCAGATGCTGAACAGAGACCCACGCCGCAGCTCCTAGAGCGTGGGGATGTCAAGCCTGAGAGGGTCTTCTGGGCTTTCTTCCCGGGACATTTCTCTGTGGTTTTCAGCCCAAGTCCATGCTGTGAAGTCACCCGTGTATGTTCAGGCCTCGTGTCTCTAAGGTGCCTTGCGCACCTGTAAACCACCTGGTTCCCTGTTGGGCCATTCCGGATCGGGCGAGTCGGCTCCTGCACAGCCTAGGCAAAGACACCCTGAACGGACCTGCTCGCACCCCAAGTAGGACGTGCCCACTTGCCATAGTTCTGCCTTTTCTAGCACATCGTAGCTCAGTAAAGCCTTGAATGTATAAATGGACACATTCCAGTCCCTTATGTGGCCTTGAGTCAGTCACAGACCCCATCACCTTGGCCTTCATCGGCTGATGTGGTCATCTGTCCAGTGTCCTGCTGGGGAGCACCTCCGTGTCCCTCCTGAGCAGGGGCGCCGGCTCTGCCTGCAGCTGGCTCTTCCTTCCCAAAACTCATCTGTGTGCATGGGCTTCCACGGGGCTCAGCCGCGGTTGAGCGGCGGGTGCTGGCCCCCACTGTGGGGGGACACGGTGTGGCTAGTGTCCTGGCTGGGTCTGGGCTCCCGTGTGGCCCCCACCGCAGCCCTTTTTGTGCTGTACTTTGTTCTAGACTGGTCAGCCTTGTGTCCCCAGCAGCGCAACGGGGCCCCTGGGGATGGGAGTCCCCCCCAGGCTGCTCTCCTGAACGCAGCCGTCCCGCCCGCACGCCCTGGAGCCCGAGCACGGAGCGCAAACCGGGGCTGCCCCGAGAGCAGGGCTCCCCCGCCTGCGACCCTGCAGCGCCTTGCGGGGCGGGTTGCGCCAGTTTCCAGGAGTCGTTCGGGAGTGAGACGGTGTAAGGGTGCGGTGAGAGCGGATGAAAGCGGACGCGCTAGGGGGGTCGCGGGTTGTTGGGGCTCCCCTTGGTGTCCGGGGGTCTCCCCGCAGACGGGACTCCACCTGTCAGCGCACACAGGCCCGCACGGCCCCGTCCTCTGCTGTTCTCCCCCGGGGCGTTTCCGAAGGGCGCGAGGCCGTGGGGCGGACACGCTGGTGTACTTCCAGCAGGCCGGGTCCGGGGCGACCTTGTCCGTCGCTCCCCCAAACCGCAGGACCGCCGCCCCGCCCGCAGAGGCAGTGGGGCGGGGCCGGAGGCGGCGGGCGGGGCGGGGCGGGGCGGGGCGGGGCGTCCTAGCCCCGCCCCCGCCTGCGCGGGACGCGCGCGGATCCCAGCCGCCCGGCTCCTGTTTCCGGCCGGGCCGCCCGCGCGCAGGACCGCTTCCGGCCGGCGGGGGCGGCGCGCAGGACCGGCTTCCGGCCGGCGGGGTCCGCGGGAGCATGGGGAAGGTGAGGGGGCTGCGGGCCCGCGTGCACCAGGCGGCGGTGAGGCCCGCGGGGCAGGCTCCGTGCGGCCCCGCGCCCCCGGCCCGGGAGGCGGCCCCTGCGCAGGCGGCGGCCGGCGGGGTCGGCGCGAAGGTGAGTGGCTGCGCGGCGGGCGCCCGTGGCGTGGGGTCGCGCGGGGCCGGGCCGGGGTCGGGGCCGGGGTCGGGGCTCGGGGTCCGCGCTCGTCCCTGCGGCCTGCAGGGCGGTTCCGTCACGGCGACCGAAGCCCGGCCCGAGGGGCGGCCGCTGCTGGCCGCTGCTGACCCCTTCCGGCCCCTGCTGACCGCTGCCGGCCGCTGCGCGCGGGGCCCCGGGTCGCCTCGGGTCGGTCGTCGGCCGCCCTGCCCCGGCGGTTCTGGAAGGGCCGGGCCGCGGCCCGGGGCCCCTGCACGTGGCTTGCGGGGAGACGGTGGTCGCTCGGTCCTGCCCCCGTTGTAGGGGTTTAGTTAACTCACGTGGTGACCCAGCGGGGGACGGAGCAGCTTCCCTGCAGCCCCGGCGCCGTCCCCGTGCTGGCCAGGCCTGGAGGGAGCCCCGCGGGCCGAGTCCTGCTGATGCCCGTAGCGCAGGCCCCGCGAGCCGCCGCCCTGCGCCGCTGTCCGCATCGGGCCGCGGGGCCGCGCGGGGACTGGGTTCGAAGGTCCGGAGCGTGGAAGAGGAGGCGGGACCGCACGTCGGGGAGCGGCGGCAGACCCGGGACAGGAGAGCGGCCGATGGGCCTTGTTCAGCCGCGGCTCCAGGTGCTGCTCCGGTCCGGTCACCGGCGGCATGGCAGGTCCCGAAGGACACCGGGCAGGGGCGGCGATGCCGGTTTCGGGAGGGCCCGGAGTCCGAAGCAGTGAGCGGTAAAGCTCCAGTGTGGACTGTGTCCGAATGGCCACCTGGGAAAAGGCAGGCTTGGCTGTGGGCACACTGCCCGGGGCGACCGGGTCAGCAGGCTGCCTGGTGGGAGGTCAGCCCGCCTGCTCCGTCCTCCCAGCACCTCCAGGCCCCAGCTCTGCCCCTGTGAGTTTCCTGACATTTCCTCTTGACTGACCTCCTCTCCCACCCGGGACCTCCTGAGGCCCGAGCTCTGGGCTGCCGGCCAGCCCTGCACCCTGGCACTCGGGCTGGGGGGTGCTCACCACAGGCCTGTCTTGGTCTGCGACCCCCGCGAGTCGACAGTGCGCCACCCCCCCTCCCCCGTGCCTGTCCTGGAATGAGCCAGGGGGACCTGGGAGGTGGGCTCTAGCTCAGCACAGTGTGGGGGGCAGGGACTGGAGGGTTTGGAGTCTCCCTGTGGGCTGAACGTGGATGGGAAGCAGGCCTGGGGAGACACTGCTGAGGCAGGGCGCGGTCAGGAAACCGGGACACGGGGACGTGGGAAGAAGGTGGTGCGGGTTCCGGAGGAAAGCTGGCTCCTCTCACGGTGCTTCTGAGTGTCCACCTTTCAGTTCACAGTCCGTATCCACCCAGAGTCCGGGCTAGGATGGTCCCCACACCAGGAGCAAAGCCCATTTGAGGCCGGTGGGAGGGAGTGCGGCCTTAGATGCCCAGGGCTCAGGGCTCAGCTCTGGGGGTTGAGGGTTCCCTCCCCCAGGCTCTCCGTGGAGGAGCTGGCCTGGTCTGGCTCATCGGGCGGCCCCTCTGGGGGCTCTCCCTGCTGCGTGACCAGCCTCGCGTTGTACTCCGGAGCCATGGAGGAATCTTAGGACTTCTTTCCTTCTTAGGAATGGGCCTTCATGAGCACTGATATTTTCGCCGGGACGAAGATAGACCCCAGTGCCTTGGTGCAGAAGCTGGACCCGGAAGCGAGGAGTGTTGCTTCCATCAGGAGAGGTGAGAATGCGGGGCTAAGGCCTGGGTGTTCATCGCTGTCTTCCCAGAGTCTGATACACTCACGTGTGAGCCAGGGCAAGATCAGCTAACCTGTGCGTGGCTTCAGAATGGAAACACTTTAAGGTGCACCAAAGTAGAAAAAATGGGGTAAAGGTACCCCGCGGACACATCACTCTCTTTGGACACACACTGGATTATTTTGAAGCCAACTATTTCACTCGTACATTCTTTTATTTATTTATTTATTTATAATTTACTTAAAAAGATTTCATTTATTTATTTGACAGAGAGAGATCACAAGCAGGCAGAGAGGCAGGCGGGGAGGGGGGAGCAGGCTCCCCGCTGAGCAGAGAGCCCGATGTGGGGCTCGATCCCAGGACCCTGCGATCACGACCTGAGCCGAAGGCAGCGGCTCAACCCACTGAGCCACCCAGGCGCCCCGCACTCATAAATTCTTCTAACATATAGTTGCAGGGCTACTAAAATATGAACATTCAATACATAAGTCAGTAAGTGGTCCATTATCATCAGATAAGCACGGTACTCATGTCATCGTGATCTCCTAAAAATGTCTTTGTAGACATCGCTGCACTCGAGGACACCCGTTCTGTCCCAGCTCCTGCCCTGCTTTCTCATTCCATGTCCTCCGATGTGGGGCAGGTCATTTTCCCCAGCGTGCTTCCCCCATGTGGGGCTTTGCTGGATGTTTTTCTGATGGGCTGCTGATGGTCACAGCCCTTGGGCGCGGTAGGCTCTGGCCTGGGCAGGGCACGCTGCCGCCACCTGGAGGGAGGCCTCCCTGCTGCCCCGGGAGCTGCGCACGCACGGTGGGGCGGTTGGGGCGATGGCGGCCTGTGAGCCCATGCAGGGCAGGGCTGTCGGCGCAGACCCGGAATCCTGCTCTGCTGGGATGTGTCCATCTATTTACCTTGCTGGAGTCCTGCTCTGCCTTCGGTCTTGAGAGTTGCAAGTCTTC